>JAHZNA010002875.1:0-15905 GCA_027743935.1 Sinodicranocentrus sp. ZH6 | reverse complement strand
TATCTAAGTACCCCCGAGTACAAATTTTCAGCCAAATATCTTTTAGGTCCCCCTTTATCCGGATAGGTCCAAAAGCTCTGCATCCACCCTAATCATTCTTAATCTCTTCTACGAAGCAAAATATTTTATGAACACGTGTGTAATAAATTAAGTACTTTTGCATTCTTTTCCGCGAGTTTTGCTGTATGCATTTGTCATTTGTATGATAATTAGTTGTTGTAAAACTGTAAAATGATATTATCTACTAATGTTACACTAGATTAGATATTTTTTTTTGGAAAACAATAAATACTAATTCGTCTCATCCTTTCCTGTGCTGGGTTTAAAAATATGATTTAAATTTAATTTAGGCTCTTTTGACATTGTCTTGCTTATGATCGAGGGTTTACATATAGATTCCACATATTTTCTCCACATTTTACCTTAAGCTTATTCCATATTCAGCTAAAATTTATTGTTACTCATTATATTATTTGGCTGTATATTTTGGAGATGAATCTACAGGGACCTACTTGAAATCAATGTTATTCCGAGAAAAAATATCGTAGATCGTGATAGAGCAGATTTTAAAAGAGTATTATTACAAAAATGTAAAATTTAATGTGTATATATGACTATTTTATACCTGTATCTCTGTACCCGTGTGTGATTTACCATAAAATGTTGTACTGAACATGTAGATAATTCAATGGTACGTGTATGTGTTTGAGTATATCCATATAAGAAGAATATTTCAATAACAATAGTGTTGCATGCATGGATAATGAACATTTTATAGGAAACCGTTATATCGGCGGATCCATCTTGGAAAAGTCCATTTTCTGCTTGTCTCAAAAAATATCCGAATTGAAGGAGACTATATAGCTGTTGCGACTTTGGGACGTGAAGGAAGATGCTAATAGGCCAAAATACAAAGATCCAGCTTGACTGTGTGTGTGCTCATTGAAAAGAGAAGAGATCTGTATGGTTTATTAAATGGTAGACAGGAGCACTTCTCCTCGAGCACACATGACGGATATGTCCAAAGTTTATACATGCGTGCTAGATATTAATTGCATTGTAAGATTTGAAATATATGTGTTGAAATTGAAATAAATAAGTTCATTGAATAATTTGGTAGTGCGTGAAATCGTCGTCTTATGCATTTCTCTGTTTGAACTTTTGGGGGTTTGCAACCATCCTGGTTAGATTTAAATAGCATGTTGAAGACTTTGCATTTCCTCTTCGTGATATTTGCTCATGTAATAGTTAAGACAATGAAACACTCCCTCTGATAAAAATGAACAAATGAAAATTTGACAGCGATTGTGAATCAGAGCATTTAGCGATATAATATTATGCAGCCTCTTGCTACGACCAAGCTACCTAATTTTGCATAATAGCTAATGTATTATCTAAAGAACGACCCGAAGATGCCTGCTCGGTCGTAAAGTGCATTTGTGTGCATGGACTTCGATGACACTGGCTTCAATCCAGCAGCATCTTATGCATTCTCATTTAATGATGTACACTCATCTATTAAAAAGCATTCCTACAACTCGCTCATAAAATGTTTCCGATATGGTGGGATATCTGTCTCACTTTTGTCAAGTCACTCCATACAAAAGTCAAATTGTGCAAGGTAGATGATTTGCTTTACAATTCGATGTATAGCAAGCTATATGCCACGCCGCCCAGACTGACGAGTCAGGGAGAAACGCTTGGGGTTCTGGAAGCGAAGAGAAGATTTTCCTCAGTGGCATCAGGTATTCGAGACAGACAGCAGAGTTTTCTTAGCCGGACTTGAAGTAGTAGGAATTTTTGCCAGCTTTATTGTAAGGGTCATCACCAAACACAAGCTGTAGCTGATTTTTGGGTAAGGACAGTTGTAAGGGGAAAACTGATTAAAACTATTGTGATAACGATTGGGATTTAGATAAGTGTAGAAAATTAAAGAAAGTTAAGAGAGTTGGAACTAATTGTGAAATTTTTTTGCACAGTAGCTCCTCCATCAACCAGTTGTCACCTTGACTGATTCGCATCCTGTCTACCTGATTCGTCCTGATTTGTTTGCATGCTAGCTATTCTTCACGAGTAAGATAACAATTTAACAAAAAATCCAAATTAGAGAAGGTTTCAATGATTTGACTCCATTAACTTAGAATGAACTCTAAATGGTTTCAATATGTCTGCAGGAAATGGGTAACGTAGGCTGCTGTATTCATAAAGGTTCGGCGACCGATCCAAGCGTAGCTGTTGTAGTGCCCAGTAAAACCGAATCTCTTAAAAACCTGTTTCAAGTTTCAGTAAACTTGGAAAACACCCCAAATGATCTCTCCACACCCAAGGTTGAAACTCAACCAGAAGGGGATTCTTCTCCTCCGCGGGAAAATGGCAATATCTTTGGAAAGGAGACTCCTTCTGAAGGAACAGACACCGAGAGTGCTACTTTCCCACAAAAGCATGAGGAGGTATTCGCTGAGGCAGAAGTTCACTGCTCTGACAAACCTGAAGAACCCGAACCATGAGTTATTTCCAGGTTTATCTGAAACAATAATACTTCCTGTATTCATTTTCTTCAACATTTCAATCTCAATGAGCTCTTAACGATTTTTACAAAAATAAATCCTTTCCATAAAAATCATTTCTCTCTCCGATCGTTTTCATGTAGATGTAGCATTGCATATATTATCATGATGATACAAGTCATTGCTTTTGCAATTTACCAAATATCGCAGATCATACCATAGCATACATACAGCACAGCGAGGATGAAGAAATGACACAGGATGACAGGTACCTAAGTGTATGACGGCATTTGAGCTCTGGAGCGTCCCATAAAGAGCATTTACGTGAAAGCATGAGATTGGCAAGTGTGATAGGGTGATAATAACTTGATTTATCGCATGTAGTAAATAAAAGACAATGTAACCAACAAAAAATCACATTAAGACTTGGACTGAATACGAGTTTAACCCTTTAATATTAACTCTTGGAACATTTAAAATCTACTGATAAAACTGATGAAAAAACCCAGAGGATAATACTCAAGAGGTTTGACGACTCATAACATCGAATGCTTTTGACAATGACGAGCGAATGTCATTAGTACACACGAATAATAGTAATACAGTATTTTTATAATATTTCGATTCACACACAGAGGTAAACGAACAAAGGGATGAATAGGCTGATTCAAGTTTGGGATTTTTTAATTTAAGGACTTGCTCTTTAGCACAAACACTAACGAAAGTACAATCGCTTTGTTTCCTACCTCTATATACACAATCATAATATTCATAGTCATTCCTTGGAGTTCGCCCGTTTGTGGATAGTCAACATAAAATTTATTGCTACATAAAATACTTTAACCTGTGCGGACACAGATTCTGTAAATAGTTCATATTTGTTATCGACAATATAGGTATTTTGAATCTTATATCTTCAGTTACGTACACATTTTATTTATATTTATTATTCACGTAGATATTTAGATGCGTGTAGTGATTATATATATAGTAAATTGAAACACCCTGATTTATCAGCTTCTGGGAATAATATGTTTTTTTTGGTAAGTTATGTAACTGTACAGTTTTAAAGTGTGAAAAGCGATGACAATCAGTTTCCCTTTCTAGATCACTTCAATACTTACCGAGTAATACGCCATAATATCTTTTAAGCGATCCCCATATTACTTTACCATGCTTTACCAAAAGTTTGTTTACTGCTCGAGTAGTAAACTTGTCAATACTCTTATCTGTCTACCCGAGACACATTTCCCCTTACAGTTACGGAGATCACACACGTCGTCAATTTCACCTGGAAATATCGACGGAAAATAGTCGTCACCACTTTTCACATACTAAAACGGAGGAAATGGTTCTCTTCAATAAAAAAATCTCAGAATTATTTGTTTAAGTATATTTTAAGTTTACACATACGAGGAAGTTTCAAGGAAACACAGGAATAGCACCATAGCATAGCACAATGCTATATGTTAAAAGTAAAATTGCAAAGGTGAATATTTACGCAGAGCTGAAGATGAAGAAGAATTAAAGATGTGAAGATAAACCATAACATTACAACTACTTAAATATATTCTATATACTTCCGTTCAAACTATATATTTCTAATTAATGGGCGTTTTATTTTACACGCTCCATTTATATTAGTAAAACTACGCGGAGCTTAGGATTAGTTTTCTTAAATAAAGAAAAATATTGAGATTGGAGGTAGTGCTCATGCAAGGCTGTTGCAGCATATTTGGATTATGTAGTTGCTGTGAAAACTTTTTATTGCATTCATGTTAGTTAAAGGAGGAGTGAAAGTGTGACACTTTGAAAAGGATTAAGAAAGCCACAGCTACTTATCGTTGCGAGCAAAAGTCGCCTCAATAATTACCGCAGTTGTTTTCATGCACACCTCCAAGTGTAGAGATAATATAATTAAAGTACACAGGAGTGCGTGCGTGGATTTATTGACACGTGTGAAAGGCAAGAAAGGTATTCTTATTGATTTAAACGGGTAGAGCTGAGAACGAGAACAAGAATTATCTTTTACGATTTATAGCATCAATGCAAAAAATATAATTAACTGATAACTCAGACTTTGTCCTCATCTCTTTGAATACAATCATGTAAGGCGAGGAAATAAGTTGGACCTACGGGGATGCCAACTTTGCCAATCTAAAATCACAAATCCTTATATTCCCTCTTACATCCAACATCATATCATGAAAAGGTTCTTAATGAAGAAAAAAACGAACATTAGTTAAAATAAAAGAAATTGAGATAGCAGTGCGCGATAAGGTAATGCGCGAAGAGAGAAATAATAATAAATTTTTGACACAGTTTTGTTTCGTTGCTCACCACATGAATTATCAGCAAGTGCATAGGCCATTGCAAGTTGAACAGTATATATTTAAATATTACAGCGTTGCAAGCAGTCAATTAGTTTGTATATTAATAGGCATCTGTTAATTGCTTTGCATACTTCGATTTTCCTCCTTCCCACACTTGTGGTATCTTCAGTTCTAACCCAAGCGCTATTTTGTTAAACAGAAACACAGTGTTTGGTTTAGGAGGTGGCACATTGTTTAAAGAGGTAGTTTAGCTATCGTTGTCCGGCAGTGCTTGGAAGACGGCGAGTGTGAGTGTGTGTAAAGGAAGACAAAAGATAGTCTATTTCCAACATGAAAAGCACTATGTAAATTGCACTATTTTAGTCCAAATTATTTGAATGTAGGCAAGTCTAATACTGAGAAAATACTTGAAATCGTTAGCGAGTCCAAGAAGAATATTTCTTTTGCCATTTCCAGCCACCTCCTTCAAATTTCCTATATCTTCTAAAGGTATTGCCATCGCATTTTACATGGAGCTCACGCTATAAACCTGTGTGAGTCTCACACAAGGTCTCATTGTCAGTTTGCATATCTATCTTTCGATTATTTGATTAATGATATCAATCAGGATAATTGCTAGCACCCAGTTTTAAACTAGCGAGCACTTTAAAATTGCATTTCGTTCATACTTCGTCTCACAATTTACAAGTAGCAACGGCTAGATTGCTAGGATAACTGGATTTCGCAGAATGGTGCTTGCAGTAGTAGCGGTTTCATACGATTGGAAACGTCCAACTTAATACTTTCTCTCTTAATTACTCTACAAGTAATGTATGAGATTACATACGTTATATATGTCTCTACGGAGCAGCTTACAGGTTAACCAAACACTATCAACTAAGAGATCCTGTCATCATTTCATTGCACTTATGAGTTTCTTAGCGAGCAAGAAGATTTAATACGTAATTACATCTAATATCCAAAAACATTCACGGAGTTGTTTAGGAGAACTGAGGAATTACTTTACCATGCATAGATAACCTACTTATAGGGTGCGACAATGCTGGATAGAAAGTAAATGTAAAACGGCTTAATTTTACGTAAACAGGTTTTCGTTCTGTGAAACTGTTGCTTTGGCTTACTTAAGTCAGGTGGCGAAAGCGTATTCTTTCTAGAATGTCCTCCAGCTCCATAAGCTACCTTTCACCTGATTAGGAGGAGCATGTAAAAACGGTTACAAAAAGGTTTGACATAACAATGAAATCTCTACTCAACTGATTTACACGTCGTGATGAAGAGTAAATATCATACGTTTGATGTCGACAGTTGAGATGACTACGAACGACACTGCAATTACAAAACGAGTAATTTTACATGGAAAAGACGTGAAACTAGATAAATCCTTGTTACAAGTATGGTTCACTTAAAGTTTGTAAATTACTCAAGTAGTTGTATGCGGTGTAGTTTCATTATACAATAGTTGAAGCTTATGGTGATGTTTGAATTTTGAATTTCATTTGTTTGTTTTGTACCAGTGTTTAAAAATGTGTCAGACCATGAAACAGAGTAGTTGGGCTGTTTTTAGTTTGTAAATGATGAGAGACTTGGTTTTGGCCTTCGAGGAGAGATACCACGTGCGTTGGGAGCCATTAAAGACATAGTATCGTTCACCGGAGCTTGTCCCATGACAGGATAAGAGGTTGTTCTTTTAGCAGATCTAAATTACACACAGAAATATATTAGTCTTGACAAAGCAAATTATATATTATATATAACAAATTCCAAACCATTTTGTACTAACAACAAAAAGGAACTCAGCCTACCTCCGTCTACGAATTGATAAAGGTTGACCAGGCAAGCCAAAGCATCCTCGGGGGATGACCATTCGAGCATTACCTGTAAGCATGAAAGAAACTTGAGATTAGTAGAACAATCTCGTTGACCTTCATCAAACTAGGATCCGGAAAGGTTTAATAAGGATTATAGGGGAATAGGTGAGATGGTTACAGTGACGTTGTTATAGCTTGAATCACCCTGAGCTGGTCTTGAGCCACCATGAGCTTGAAGCATGCTGAGATGGGCAGAATAGCCTTCACAGAGCACTGTCGCCATTGCATGTTGCTTCTTTGACACCTTGCCAACGATAAAGATTTTTTCTGGAGGGATGCCGATACTTGAGTAGACATTAATATCTTTGCTGCTGCCATATGCAGCATGAATTAATAGCGTATGATCCTGAAAATGAAACCAAATTTAAAATTGTTTACAAGTTTCCTAAAAAAACAGGGTATGAATAAATAAATGTAGACCAGCAACAGCCCATCTATTTTCAACTCTCACCTGAACAAGGCCCTTTAAATAATCTGCCTTGTGACCGAGAAAGTCAGTAGATAATCCATCAGCGAAGGAAACCAAGCCGTGTGGGAAGTTATGCTGAGCAAGCCAAGATACAACTTTATGTTGTTGCATATCTGGACGTCCGGTAACGTAAATAATGATGTAGCCAAGCTCTTGCCAGTGCCTGTTGACAAGGAGCAAACAAGTTTTAACTTAATCCGCGATTGCTGTCACCTCGTGTGACGTACAAACCATTTAGTTTACTTTAAAATACTGCGTTTACCTAACTACATCTACGGCCCCGGCTCGTACCCGAGGATCTCTACCTGTAACTGACATACTAGCAGTGAAAGAGCCATCAATGCTGAACACAACACACTCCGTTTTTGGAGGAACGACAGTGCAGTAGAAATCCACGCAGGTGTGATCACCGCTAAAATATATGAATTTCCAACTTTTATATTGCTGGCGGGGTGATAAGAAAGATGATTGTATTTGTAGGAAACTACTTGTTTAGGAAATTCTTATTACCGAACTATCATTTTGATCGGATATATCCCATAGCCAAGAGGGGATTCCTTTGGGAGAATAATATAAGAGATACGCCCATTTTTATCAGTGACTTCAGACGCTAGCTGAGTCCATTCTCCAGCAGGGGGATCCCGCATAATGTAAATGTCCACTTTTTCTCCAGTCAGAGTCACCATATCCAATGGACCATACATAAATCGTGCCTTGAGGTGAACAGGATACCCTTCACCAACAATGACGTCATTGGCACGATGATTTGCAGCCACATTCTGAAAATTCACAAAAATAAGGTTACATCCATATTACTTAACGTACATGGGTGAAATTTATACCGCAGTGAGAATGTTTTTTCTCTCTACAAGAACAAATTGCATTCCTGAATTTACCTTCAATTTCACAGAGGTCCGCTTCTTGATCCATTTCTCTCTGGGCTGACTTGGAACAAATACACGAGCCTCCTTGTCATCCTGAGCTGAAGTTATTCCTCCGTCTGGGGAAGCGATCTGCAACGAAACAAAGCAATAAATTCATGTCAGTACTCGTGAGAGTAGCCCAACACACACGAGTAAAAAATACACCACTTGTTAAGCCTTTTTTCTTCATTATTACATTCTAATATACTAACCTGTCTCAAAATGAAAGCAATTGCATCCGTGGATTCCCAGTAACTTGCATGGAACAAATGTGGGAGTGAATGCACCGGAAATGCTGCCAGAGCTTCAGGACAATAGAGCGCGTAATCAAGTCGTTTATTTCCCCACCATTTTTGTTGTACTGCAACATTTGGAACAAGTTCATATGAGAAAGGTTAAAGCAGGTTTATTAATCAATTCCATCCAACAAGCTAAACTTCATGCTATGATCATTTGTCGCAATAATGGGATGATCAGAACGAAGAAACTGTGAGTCAAATGCAGTGTATAATATAGAAAAAGTGCAGAGTCATATCATTTGTGGTAAGAACATCCAAAGAGCTGGTAAACGTATAGCCAGTAGAGTGATAATGAGTTTAAAAGGGCGTATGAGTATGAGTTGCACACAACTTGCTAAATCTAGAGATTTCTAAAAACTATTTGTATTCATAAAGGAAAAGAAAAAAACAACAGTACATTGATTGATAGTTTGCAGAGGCAGGGCGTCGAGGCCGGACATTCCACTTTGAATGCTTATATCAGACAATCTGCGGGTACTATTCGGTGTTAATGGTCCGAGACCCGATTCAGAAAACACATTAGGGTTGCACTGGATACATTCCACTACAAAAAATTGACACAGGTAGTGAAAAACACGAGTGAACGAAAGGGAAAGGTTGAAAGGTGAAGGCTCGAACATGTACAAACAAGGGAACGGGAATATGAGCATGGACAGACTGGAGAAGGACTGTGGAGCAGATAACATAAAAAGCTGGCAACTTTTTGTATGGCGCAATCGTAATTAATGCTTCGCTCGGGATATTAATTAGAAACAATGAGTTTCGTAATGAGGGAAGGGAATGAGTTTGGAAATGTGGAAAAATTTGGAGGACAATTCAAACCAACATATATAACAAGGTTAATAATAAAAATGGTAGATGATGCAGCAAAGCAAGTATTAAGAGCTTTCCGCAAATTTTTAGGCTTGTTTTCTGTCAGAGAGGAGATAAACATTGAACAGAACTTGCTCAGCCCAAGTAGCGACTTTTTTTATAAAAATAAAATGCTATAGCAGCTGAGGCTGGAAAAGGCAATAATCTTATTAACATCCAATGAGATAGATGAAGAGAAAGAGGTAAAAAGCATGCCAAAACTTTTCCAATGACTCACAAAGATGATATGGCTGCCCATCTCCCAAAGGATATTTCGAGTACCGGGCCGCGTTCACAGGCGCAATGGCAGCAAACCGAGCTGAGAGCAAGGGTTCAAGTCTAGTGGCTAATGGGTCCGTTGGATGGAAGAGGTTGTACACCTGATGGCATGGTCGAGTCAAATGCACTGCTGGAGAGAAAAAAAAACTTTTTAGATCCTAAGTGCATCTCTAACGATGGAAACCGAAACCCCACATAATCCTACACAAGGTCAAACGAACGTGCGATGTTAGAGACTTTAGGGAGTCTTTACTTTTTATTCCATTTTCTCCCAACACAATTTTTCACACTAATGGTCTTATCTGTTCTAACCTTTCTTGTAATACAAAATTGATGCGGAATTGTGCTAGGAGCAGAAATGGGAAAAGTTTCATGCGGGAATGCATTACAATATTATGCAAATTAGTTTAATGTTCTTGCCAAAAGAGTGGCGAGAAACTAATTCTCACACATAGACTTGCATCGAATATGAAGTGATCATATGAGAGAAGAAATAGATTCTTGTAAATTTTCATCTCACGTACTTTGCCTATCATCCGAGTGGATTTTTCTCATAGCCAAGATCAAACTAAGCGGACTTCCGAACATGAAAAAATCAGAAACATCAAAATCCAGTTTGGCACTCCCAGAATCACTAGCGGAAGAGGAAGATCTACGTCTTGACGAGACGGACGGAGCATGACCTGCATGTAAATGGTCACCATCAAACCCATGTCCTGTGGGGAACCCATGCATAAGAATAATACAATTAATATGCAGAAGAGAGAAGATGGAGGATATATTGGAGGATTAGATGAAAATGTAAAAGTTCAAATTTGCGATTGGACAGCGACTACATAACTTACCTGGACTTGGTGGAGCGTCGTCCTCATTTGCATATTGCCCAGAATGGGAGTGACGTGTTAGAGCATCGTAAGCGAGAAGGGAACCCATAGAATCTCCTATCATGATAATTTGGCCACTGAAACCTTGTCCCTCTTCTGACTTCAAGAATTCTTGATACACTTGATTCGCAGCGAGAACAGTCTTAAGAACTGCATCAAAGTATTCTTGTTGGGATGTTGATATCAACGGAATCGCTCCAATGGACACTGACTCGTGCGTCATACATGGGGTTTCGCCAGTTCCATAAACGTCAAAGCTGTAAGGGCTCAGACTGCAATTTCCATAAAGAACTCACATTAGTGATAGCTCATGTATTACCAAGGCTCTTGCTCGCATTAAATATTGAGAAGGTTGCTCATTTTATTCTCGCTGCCACTCACTCACCTAGACAGGATTCCCAATGCGTCCGTGCATATGGATGGGCATGGAACAAGCTTTACCACGACATGACCCATCATTGAAACATAATGCTGTCGTATCACAGACTCAAAAGCACCTTTAAAGGTTGTGATATCAGATTTCTTCGCAGTTAGATCCATGGTAGCGTCCAATGCACTCCCAGCATGTACCACAAAACAGAGCACAGTGGTTTTACACGTTCCGATGCAAGTCGAGCTCGAACTGCTGAAAAGAGTCGGAGATCCAGGCAGTGACGCTTCCATGCTCCCCCTTGTGACTAGACTTCTCTGTGACTTTTTCCGCTCCGCAGTAATCTTTTGAAGAAATGGTTGACTGAATATGCTGTCATCTGTAGCCGGGTTTTGTATAATAAACAAATAATAATGTAGTATGTCATTTCCAACTTGCAAGGCATATGCATGACGAGCAGGAGATATAAATAGATTTATGAATGTCGAACCTTTAGGCGCTTCTGAAGCACTTCCGCTATCCGGTTCTTGAGGAACAAGTTCAAGTGAGCTCCATTTAGTGAGAGAAACCCCGTCATCGTTATCTGTTGAGGGAATAAAAAGAGAAATATTTATTTATTTAAGACAAGCATTCCAGCATTCCAAGTATTAAGTGGTAGCTGCGCGTAATTAATTAAAAATAATGAATTGAGTGACTCACCTAAGCAGTCAAAGAATTCGTCTTCGCTGGCTTCAGAGTCTGTATCCTTTCTCACTAAGCTCTCCATCCTCCAGGAAGCAAGTAGCTCAAAGCTTTTACTGGAATTCGAGCCTGGAGAATTGAGTGAAGTCTTGGAACTGTTTTTCACTCTAGCGTAATGACCCTTGGCAGAATGTTCAACTGGGGGGAAAGTTATCGTTTCAGTGCAATTTACTGGCGCAGCCTCCTCCACCTCCTGATAACTACTGGGAGCACTTAAATCACTAATTTGAACTTGGATTGGTACAGGTTTCTCGATCTGAGTTCTAGTAGCCTTTTCCACAGATTGACGCTGTTGAACTGCTGCCGCAATAGCTAAACTGTTTGCACTAGCAGAGGGGCTCAAAGTGGTAGATGGAATGTCGCCGACAACAGACGACGAGGTGGAGGATTGCCTAGCAAATGTTGGATCATCATCTTCCTTGTCGTCATCAATATCACCATCAATATCCTCACTAGCTGCCATTTTCTTCTTTAGAGCTTCTGCCGTCTCCCTTTCAATCTCTCGAATATCCAACATAGTCAGCCCATGCCATTCATCTTGCCATGCCCAGGCTTGACGGTGAGCCCGAAGCATAGTCTTTCGCAGTGCTATTAGAGTAAACAAGTAAATAAGCAATTATATTAGCTCACAAGAATAATCAACAAAGAAGCATTTGGATAAACATTCCCTATATTTATTATTGCCAATTTTCGGAAACGATTTTCCCTCTGCACTCTACTTACCCACATCATGTATGAATTTTTCAATCTTGCTCTGCATCCCCCAGTAATGGAACTCCACTCGACAAAGTTTGTATGCGCACATGATAGCTTTCCCATCCGGGGTCGGCATCGGCTTATTCTAAGGGACAAACAAGAAAGAAAAACACGGCTTGTCACGAATCCGCAGTAAAAGATTATAACGACATTACTTTGATAACTCCTGGCGATAGAAATACATGGCATGAAGCCATGAAGCCATGCTCTCAGTAATTACCTTGCACTCGGTCCAAAACTCATCCACCCAGTTTTCATTTAATGGTCCTCGACCAGTCTTTTGAGAGACAAAAATTCGAGGATCCTCTTCTCTCAGGTAATCCGCTCCATGGAGCTGATCTTTGACGACGTCGATAACATCTGGAGAGGTAATAAACCAGACACTTGTAATATTACAAGAGTCCTCTCAAGGGCTTACTCACTGAAAATTACTTTATTCACCAAAAACATCATGGAGAAAACAAGAATTTGCTATTCACTTTTTCGCAAATGACTGCACTACAATATTAATTCGGAAAATGGATGGTGGGACTGGGATTAGTTGATGAAGTGGAGTTCGTGATCTAAAAACTAATCCCGGCTCATACTACGTCACCGTCCGTGAGGACAAGGACACTCTACAACACCCTCTTCAAACATGGATTTCGCTTACATCAAGATTTGCCAAAAAAAAACATCTCATGTCATCGATACACAATGAACGAGATTCAAGAGAAAATAGCATAACACCCAACACCCTAATTTACTACTCTGCTGCGTACAAAATTCATCCTATCTCAATTTCCAGTAGTTATTCAAGTGGATACAGTGAAGTTTAGCTTACGCGAAATAATATAATTAGCTTGCATTATCCCTTCCATTAGTCTAATTAGAACACGCTTTTTGCAAAATGAGAGAAGAAGACGGAGAATCAAGCTAATGACTTCATTCCCATTCAATTAAACTCACAGCGATCATATAAAGTTGAGCTATTCGATACTCCTCTACCGTGAGAGGTAGCGGAATGTGGTACTCCTTGATAAGCATGTTCGTATCTACAAACTTCTGAAGTCCCTTGCATCCGAGCAGTTTCCTTTGCTGTAAAAAATATAAAAAAACACAAAATTGAATTTGAAATGCCACTCAATTCCTTTAATCATTTTTCCGTTCACAGTATCACATTCACAAGCACTATACAGAATAACATTTCTCTGTCATGCAAAAAAGCAACTAGCTATTTAAACTACTTGGTGCAGTGTTTTGACAACAAGCCATGTTGAATATTATACTAAACTGAATACAAATCATAAATACAAATCATAAATATTTACCCAGCAACGGCAGCAACCCTACCCTTTCAGAATAAAACGAGCGAATGGGAACAACTGACTCAGTTATTTCTAAGAGAGGTAGCTCTCAGCTGAAACCCATTCCACACGAAATTGTCTCTATTTGTCTACCATCGTAGTTATTCATATCTTCCATTAAACAAACAATACAAGTGTTTTTTCCAAACAATCGATAAAACTAACTAGCCAACAACTGGCTGGGAAACGAGTGAATCAAGGATTCACAACACGAACCACAAAACACATGGGAATAATAATATGGGAAACGAGGAAAATATCGAAATCCTCTCGAGCCAATAATGTCCAATGAATTCCCTTTAGTAATTGTAAAGGTCTCACACTCGCACTCTCTTCCAATCTCTTTTATATCCTAAAATATCCTTTCAAGAAAAACATGCATGCATGGAGATTTGGAGAATTGAGGTTGACTGACTATGACTATATAGTTGATAATAGTATCGAGAAGAAGAGAATAGACAAGATGCAGTATTCCACTCACACATGCACCAAAACACCACCACAAATCTCACGTTTCACCTTTCCTCTCGATTGTATGAAAAACAAGATGATAATAATAATAATAACAAACTCCTCTGCTGACTGACTCAACACTCAAGCCATGTGTTCCTCCACCAAAAGTGGACGGGATGAAGACGAGCAACCAGCATGCCTTTGCATACTCGCTTCTTAATAAATAATGCACACAAACGACGGTATCCTTTATTCTATTCACTGCATTTCCAACCGCGAGACCGACGTCGTGGGTGCCGAGCATAACGTTTGCTTGCTTGGCGAGGTTTGGTTGCTGTTGCTGCAAGATAGGAAATTGATGGGGACCATGTAATACACGGTCAGTTTACCATTTTACCCCTTCAGATTTCGGAGTCAATTTTAAAAGAACATTTAGGAACGTACATGTCTTGCCGGTGTTGTCACTCATCAAACCTTAATACTGTTGCACGATTCTATATATCACTATGTTTATGTGGACTCTTGCACATGCGTACACGATAAACATGCATGTGTACCCATAACAGCCCGAGTACTACTGTCTGTGTGGACTGTGAACTCTGGGAGGTACCCAACCAGTTACCCGACGTTTCTATACCAACGCTCCGATAGCATCTAATTGCGGGTATACGGTATCTCCCGACGACCCGACTATTTGAAACTAACGAACAGATAACCCAACGTTTACGGTATTACATATCTTACATTGGGTTGCATGCAGGTATCTCCATAACATAGTACTTTGAGTGTGCTGACATAAGTGAAACACGAATAACACGATACATGAGTACTATGTGACCGTATGACATAAATTTAAGGTGAGTTGAATACGAGTGATGTAAAATATATTATGCAGTCTTTTAAAATTATAAAAGCATTTTACTTTGATTTTAAATTTTCTATTAGCTATATTTAAAAGTATAGTTTTTAAAAAACAGGTAGTTCGCACTTTGGATCGAGGGCAAAGTTCATTGCTGATGTTTTATTTAGCCCATTCTTTGACTGGCATTCTCTGTTGTAAAATTTTGTTAAATGAATGTCCTATTTGTTAATCAGTTGATGATCATCGCAAATGGTTTAATGGATATAATTTCTTTGTGGACAGTTGCAGATAATGATTGACAATTGTTTAATCGCTGATAATTATTAAAAATGGCTAACAATTATTTAACAAGTGACCTCTTCAAACGTATGTTTCAGAAGATTAACGTCTGACCACGGACACCTACCCATTCTCGGTCAAACCTGCGCCGACGGTGCCAATTTTGCTGATTTTCTTGTGACTAATAGCATGATTTTCAACACTCAATTGATTCAAAAACACATATGCTATCTTTTAAATTTTAATACATTTATAATAAGCCAAATAGATCGTCGTTTCTGAGTTTTTCCATGTATACTCTTAGCGTAGTGATGTCAGGAGGAATTTTTATGATTTTAATTAATTTCTAATGCCTTAATGCGTATAATTATTCCAGCTTTCAGATGTTTAACGTCTGAAATTAGGGCTGCCTTTACTAGTTCATATATATTCTGTATCGCTGTGCGTGAAGTACAAGGGCAAGAGATAATCAGTGTTGGTCAAAGAGTAAAGAAGACACGTACGTGGGTTCATGATTTTTTTCATCCTCAACTAATGTAGTAATGTAGTAGTAATGTAGTATGTCAACAATGGAAACATTTGTCAGTTAATTTTGTAATAACTATTAAGGAGCGTAGCTCTTTATGAAATCGTGTTTTCCGTGTGTCTGTGAATCTGTGAATCTGTCAATCTGTGAATCTGTTA
>JAHZNA010002874.1:0-30952 GCA_027743935.1 Sinodicranocentrus sp. ZH6 | reverse complement strand
CGTATTTCATATAATTTTTTGCTTAAAAACTATGTAAAAACACACAGTTAAAGCAGTTATAGGATGACCAAGTGGTAGTGTTCCCTCGTGAGAGGTACGCGCTTACATGTTCTGGATTTCCTACATAACATAATGCATGTATTATGGAATTTTTTGGGGTAAAGGGGGCTGATGAGTTGTTAAAATTTGCCATTATGTAGTTGAACTAAATTTATGCAAAAGGCAAAATCAATTTCTTGTCATGCGGCACGGGCAGAGAATAGGTTGGTTAGAGGGGTAGATTTAATATACTTTGCAGATTTACTTTTTAAAATGATTTTTTTAAAGGGGCTGCTCATACAAAGTGTTAGAAAATTAGGGGTGGTTGGAAATGGACTTGGGCAATGTATGTTTGCAGGGGTATATCCAAGGGTTGACGTACATGTTCATTGGAAGGGTATATCACAAAGTTGCTATTTTGTCAATGTTTTTGTGAACGCCCGTTTACTGACGGAGAAAACGGTTTTTTTTCGCAGCCAATCAGAACGGTTTTTTTTTCATCTTTTCCGATTTTCGAAATCGACCGTGTGATTGGATGAATTCAAATATGTGGGCGTGTGTTCCTGGCCAATGTGGCCAATAAGAAGTGGGCAGTCTGCTGCAACACCTTTGTAACCCGGGCATTACATAAAGCATGCATGACATAACTTTAATGTCAGTCACAATCACAGTGCAAGAATCACCATTAAAAACAAGGATTTTTATCAAAACTTATAATTTTCTGTATTGAAAATTCTACCCTATGAAATATTGCGGTGTACTAACACGATAAGGCAAGCCTGGTTTGAACTTTTCAAAATTTTAAGATAACTAGTCTGCCTGTCAAACATGCATAACTTTTTACTTCTTTGCCCGTGCCATTAAGAGATATGGCTCATCAAAATCGTCCAGTTATAAAACTTAACCTCCACGTGATAAGTCATAGTTGTTGTAGTTCCAAGCAGTTGGTTATTTGTGACTTGACATCAAAATCTTTTCGGAATCTGGAAAATGAATAAAGTTTCACCGTGGATCTTTGTGTTCATACATATGAGATGCATACTTCGCCATCTACTATAAAGTTTGAAAACATTTCAGCTCGCAGAAACGAATAGATCGCCAGTTCTCATGCATGCGATAGAGTGCATTATTAGTCTACTGTAGCTATGATTTCAGCTATTACTGTAACTTTGTTCATTTCATGTTGATGAGAGTGCGTGAAAAATGAACAAGGAAGCTACAAACCAAGAAAGACATAAAATTATCGTGTATTTCAAAGGGAAATTCGTATTGTAATAAGTAGTTTAAAACTATTACGTTCAAAGATGCCATCCTTACTTAACATCTGTTTAACCTGGCACCTTAACCTAGCATATTAACCTAACCCAAATGTTACTAATGCACTAAGTTAGTTCGATGAATAAATAACGGTATGTTTGGGATTTTGATTTGCATTTCATTTTCATTTCCACATGAGCACTAGTAAATTTTCCTTAATATACCGAAATATTTTCGAATTGTCGACATTTTGAGGCAGGATCGTTATTCAGGTAAATCTATCTGTGATTTAATAATCTCATTCCGACGTATCGCAAGTATTTTTTTGAGATGTGCATCTTCAATATTCAGTAAAATGACATTGCTCGGTGAAGCTGTCAAAGCAAAGTCAAAGATTATATATGTAGTCCATCTTTTAAGTTTTGACGTAAGTTCGTACAGTATACGAGTGAACGAAGAAGCGTTTATTTTTACGGTAAGATGGCATCCTGTGTAAGTTAATAAAATGCTTTGTTCACATTCAGCTGCAGGGCTTCCATTGAAGAAAGGAACAGTTGAAGTATAGCTTGCAACCTTGAAGCTAAAGATATGGGATGAAGGATTCACATTCACACTGTTAATTGCCAGTGCTCTCCTTCCATTGTGTTATTGGGTGTGCATGCATTCAATCGTGTGGAATATCTAATTCATTCAAAATGGGCTTTCTATAAGAAACTCACAATCAGAACGTAACGACTCGCCTTCAGTCTAGATTAGTACTACTAAAATTTAATAACTCTTTTCGTCCTTTACACCACATATAATTATGGAATGTGCTCAAAAGTCCCCTACACTTCCGTATCCCCAACATTAATATTTATCAAGGCATAATAATATTCAAGTTTTGCATATATTTGACATGCACAAAAAATCATATAGTTTTTTTCAAGAATGTCAAAAGGAATGACTGGAATAGTAAAGTTACGCAGCAAACAAAATCCTGTAGCGTGGGGATCAAATCATCAAAAATATTTCTCATGTTTTATGGAAGATCATGTTAAAAAGAGGAACTACAGATTAGATTCATCGCCATGCTTGACTGCAACATAATATTATTAAAATAGGTAGTTGTATAAATGATTAAACTGGTTCTTCCAGATAAAATTTGCAAGATTTGTTAGCACTTGAGATTGAAAGATCACACACCCTGGCTAAGCATTCAAGAATAGTGTAAGCAAGTCACCCACCACCACAAAATGTTATCTGTGTGGACACGCTCCTGCATTCCCTCATGTACGGATAGATCAGTGTTGCTTCAAGTGTGAGCTCGTAGAATGAAAAGACGACGAAAAAACAGTGACGTGCAAAAGTATTTGCATGACTCCACCCTTTTGAAGGCCAGGAGATGCTGCCTTATAGCGTTAGATCGCCTGTATTTTTTATTCTGCTGAATGAGCTGCATACAATTTTTAGATTAAACCAATTCAAGCTGAATTTTATCCTACTTAACACGCCTCAAGAGCCTGATGGGTTGACTCGTAATGTAAGCAAATATTTTAAGAATGGATATCCATCAAGTTAATGTTTCATTCAGGTATGGGGCAACCGACTCATTTCGTTGGATAAAGATAACAATGCAAAACAGCTTGTGGGGATCAGCATGGTAGCGAAAAAATTTGATGACAAAACTCACGTGGCGATTGCTTGCAGTAGGGTAAGGACAAATTCCATGTAACCAATGACTCAAAAATCCAAATATTTTATCTGCACAAGCACTAAAAAGCACTACTTTTGTAGAACCAAAAATTAAAAGTCCAGCACGAGCGCTTTTTGTACATACATCACGTGAAAATATTATTATACGTTCAACTATTTATCATACTTCCTTCAGTATTCGTCTGTCTGGTGGAGGACAAAGGGGAATTTAGTTTACAAAGTTGTGCATAATATACAAGAAAAAGGATCTTACAAGGACCCTCTTGTAATGTAAGCACTTGCACTTTAGAGAATAAAATCGTGCACATTTCATTATGGAACCAGAGCAAAATTATTATGAGTACCAATGCTTCTTGTATTAATGCCAGTAGCCTTTGACAATGAATATGCTACACATAACGTTGCTTCCTGTATTGCGAGTATTATTGAGGGATATCCATTCTGTTCATTGAATGATATAACAAGGTACGTTTGACGAGCGACCCTGTTCCAAAAAAAAGTTTTCGTTACTGACTGTGGAATTTATGGAAGTTCTTACATCATTCATTCAAAACCGGATCTCATTTCAGGGATCCACTGTTTAAGACAGTTTTCCTTTTTTCAACAACCCAGGCAGGGTAGCCGCCAACCAAGGACGACTGTATTCCAGGTGTATGTCTCGTCCCAATGCATAACTTAGATTAGAGCTATTTTAAGTTTAACAATCTCTCGATGACCTTGACAAGTTCTTTTCGGAACAAAGCTCTTCATGTGTTTAAATAATGTTTCAGGCTTTTCATGAATAGTTTACATGTAATATTGCCATTGCCGGGTGTGGCGCAATTCTCTTGGCTTACTGCTCCGGTTAGAACTTGTAATGACGGAAATTACTAGGGAAGCAGTGGCTGATGCAAATTAAAAAATGTTGAGATCTTTGAAGAGTCACTTTTGACATGTGGCTAGGACGTATCGAGGCAATCTAAAACTTCATTTTGTACTACCCTCATCTATCACAAAGCTACCTTGCTTTGATGGAAATGGTCTATAATGATTATTAAAAGAAACACACTATCCCATTATGCACATTAAATATTTCTTCCCTCACCAAATAATTCAATTCCTCTAATATTTTCATTGAGTGACGTACGTGTGTAATTTTTATAAGGGATTTTAATATTCAATGAGAATGAATAGCCCAACAAGTGCTCATTGTAATGTGAGAGAATAAAGCAAGTAAGAAGTATTTCAATGCGAAACGCATGAAAGTAAAATAATAGTTAGGTATTCTTCCAACAACAATTGCATATCCCTCAACTCTAAATCAAGCCTGCACTTCGCCAAGCCTACGCTTCACTGACAATTCAAACGAGAGTAATAGTAACATTAAATGGATTGTGAAGGTGAGCAGTACTCACATCACTGCTCTCCTTTTTGCCACACAACTTGACAGCCTACACAGAGCAAACATGCTCAAGAAGGAGACATTAAGAGCAAAAAGGGCTTTTTGTTGTTTTATCCAAGGTGAAATAAAATAGTTAGTTACTAGCTGACTTGAGGGAGTAGTGCCTTGCCAACTAAACCTTATGCCTTTACCCTGACTGTCTGTCTTGAGTCAACTGACGATGTTACAGGGAATCACTACTGAATAATGAACGAAACGACAACGATGCTCAACTAACCCACGATGATGCAGCCAGCCACACGTTATCTCACGCAGTTCAACCCTTTCGCTTATACCTGTTGAGCTACAGAAAATTTTTATTATTCCTCAAGTCATCTTCTGAGCGAGAAGGCTTCTGTCAGAGAATATCCTATGATAGGCATTTCATTTCACTCAAGATTGCAACTAGTGCAGATAGTGTTGCAGCTCCTTGCTTCAAAATAAGAGAGCACACATTGTGGCGAGAGAGGAGAAAAAAGGCAAGGTGAACTAATAAGAGTCTGATAGCCACTCAGCCCAATAACAATACATACCTAGTTGCTAATGCTAATAATGATAATATGCTCCTCACACACAAGACAAACATATATTATTCCATTCCTTTTTGCTCACACGTACATATCCAAAGCTATTTTCTGCTGAGCAGACATACTACTGAATAAAAGAGCCCTTCGTTCGTGCATAGGGAATGTAACGCATATCTCTTTATATCCCTACAAGAGAACAAAAGTTTTACATTGTATGCACCATTTTTACTTTCAGCGGCAGGTAGGTATTTTCTTTGCAGGACTATGTCGAGATGTTCTAGTGTAGAATGTATGACTCCTCCATACTCCTCTTGTTCCCAACTCAGTTCTCCTTTCGTTTTTAAATATAAGAAGGAGCTGTACGAGATAGGCTTGCTTCAGTCGTTTCGCTACCCTCACATGATGCTAGGCACACAGGCTTGCAGCCTCGTCAACTCCTCAATAGGAAAACGTGCGCTTCACTAGGCTCCCTCCCTCACATCTAACATGAGCTAAAAGATTTTCATGAAACTTGAGACGTTAGTTGTTATCAGGCTGAAAATTTGTGCATAATGTGAATGCAAAAAAAATTAAGTCAATCTTTGTGAATTGTGCAACACTGCTTGGCAGATTGAGTGAGTGTGAGTGTGTGAAAAAAAGTCATAATACTCATTTGTCAGTGACATAAAAAAAAGTATTCTAATTCTTGTAAGATTTGATTAATCATGTGCAACATGACAACTACCTGGTTTACCGAGTGGAGTTGTTTCTGATCCTGGACGTGTTTCTTTAAACTGTGTTTTCCCCAAAAAAACAAGATAATTTAATTCAATTGCAATTCAAAAATCAAGAGTGGGATTTTTATTGTCATTTAATTACAGTAACAGCGAATGCTAGTTTATTCTATTCTGTGAAAAAGTATGGATATGTGGATTAATATAGACCGTGTTAGAGTTTTTTGAGCAACCAGGATTCCAGAATGCGACTTAGTTTGGACGAACATTGCATAGTTGTAGAATTTGCAGTTCAAAACGGCACTCTTACATTCCCGTTGTTGCCATTGTCTGTCTAACAGTCTTATTGTTTCGTGGAATAGTTTGAGGGAGGATTGGAGAGTGAGATATTAATATATTTACATAGAGATATTTGTGCACAAGTGAACTACCAAGATGGGGACCCTGAGTCATATTATGCTAATGTATTTAACGTGGATGATTGCATCGCTCCTTGTTGGATATTCACATGAGCAAGGTAAAGCAAAATACTTTTACAATTTTTATCCTCGTCGCTTTATCAATGCATCATTATCATTATTGCATTATCAACATGTCATGTCTTTTTTCTCTGCCATGGATGATGATGCTCCTGGTGATGGTGACCATTTCAATTGAGAGTATTACCGTACGTGCATAGAATTAGCTCGAAACGTCTTCTAAATGAAAATTCATAACGTTTTCTTTATTTCTTGTATGTGGCAAATTTGCATTCAATTTGTTTTTCGCGTCTTCTCTGTTGATGAGAGTGAATTTTACAATCAATTTTCATTACACTTTTTGGGAGCTGAGGTATGTAGCATTAACACCGCTGCAATATCTACCTTGGCTTCTGGCCATCTATCTAGTCAAATCATGATGATCTTCTTTTTCTTCATCGTTGATGCTCATCATCATTTTTCCTTTTGCTGCATTTGTGTATCTATGCGCAAAATCAAATCATCAGAAAATGTTCATCACTGGCTATGCACGTATTTATCTCTAGTTCTGAATTTCATATGAAAGGATAGCCATGATTCTTATATATTGGGTCAAATAATCATCACTCGATACTTGCTCACTGCTTGTTTTCATTCATTTCGTTTTTATGTGGAATGTTATTGGCAAGTCATGAAGAGATTACAGAATCGACGCACTTTCTCGTTTTACATTGATATTCTTGACATGTCATGTCAGCTATTTAAGGGATGTTATGAAAGCGTCACTTGTGTAAAATTGCAGAAGTATCTGGAAGAGGTGATTGATTGTGTAGTTGTTTCTACAAAATTTGAAAGTTTGCTACCTCACTTGGCTAACCTTCAAACTGGAAGCATTACTGGAACTACATTTGATGAGCATTAGTTGTAAAGGATTATCTTATTCTGGCGCGCTAAAAGTAATAAGAAAGTATTTCTAGTGACGTCGCCCAGTGGTCACTCACTGAAACCGATGTCCTGAATTGCTATCAATTTGGCAGTAATAATATCTTGAGAAATAATATAGCATGAAGAAATCATCCTCCTTTGGTTGATAGATAAACTAAAGTAGGGAAGTTACGACTAATTATCTGGATAAAATCTACATTTGCCGAAACAAGAAATAGTGAGCATAACGAATCAATTCCTCTGTGATTTGTAATTAGTGATTAAAGGTTTGCACTGATTATGTCGATATCGCGAGCACAATTAACTGTTGGAATTTCTCGATAACCTAATGAAACACAAATGTTGCTGATGGAATGTTGGATTCCTTGTAAAAAGTGTAAATTTGATCTTTAGCACTTACTTGTTTATTTCTTGGTGAGATTAACAGACCCTAGGGATAATTTCTTAGTGACTCCTTAATTTATTTTTAGAGTACCTGTGCATGTACAGTTTTCTTGGATTTTTCTAGTTTACCACCAATATCCTTTTAATTGCTGTCGTAACCTTTACCGTCGCACTAAATTTAAAAATAGGATCATGTAACTCATCTAAATTAATTAATTGCTTTTAATTGCACAATCTAAATACTTTACGGATTTTTTCCCCTATTACCAGAGGTTAAACGAAAATGCCAATCATTGACCTCTTGTAGACTGAGTAGAGTGGTGTGTTATCCAATCAAAAACACTAGTTCCAACACCGATTCTTCCACTTTTGTTGTGTGTGTTACCTAAAACACTTATTTAATTTTGATGTCAATTACCACACAATTAGCAATTTCAACTCAACCCGAACACGACGTGATTACATGCAAGAGGGAATAACAAGACGAAAAGCCAAGAGCAAGTTTAACTTTAATCCACTACTGTTATGCTACAGCAACAACAACAACAAACTCAATTTCTGGTAATGTACCTTCTCCCCAACGTAGAAAAAAACATTTGCATTTTTCCAAACATGGAGCAAGGAACAAGGAGTGTTTGAAGGATTGCAAGTAATTAAGCCATTAATAGAGTATTCTTTACAAGGGATTTTTTATCAGGATTTACACCTCTTTTTTAAAAAAAAAACTCGACAAAAAACCTCTAACAGTTCCCTTTAGAAATAGGCATTAGTCCTTAGTAAATGAAAATGTGTAAAAGCGTGCTGAAATAGCACAGAAAAAACATTTCTGAAAGTGGTTGTGGTACTAGTAGTGGCTAAGGTAAGCGTTCTCTTCGTCATGGGCCATTGCTGTTGGAGGAAATTTATATACGGATACGGCACAAGTAGGTTGGGGTTTTCTGAGCTAATTCGTCAAAGAGAAATGAAATGAATGGAAAGGGTTCAAATAGACACTAGAGCAGAGCAGCCACCAGCTTCTATTCTAGTGCCTTTTTATCTATATTTACTCAACTAGGCAGTAAGTATTATATTATAGAGATTTTCTTGAGTATGTAGATGCACAACGAACTTATTATTTTCTACGTCCATCTCTCCCCGTACAATATATTCAGAGAGTTGCATACATTTTTTTCGTAAGTGGATATAAAGCAGCATATTATGGTAAAGTGCAACGTTGTTTCTTTCTTCTTCGTATCTCCCATTCTTACTCCTGAGAGTCCTGAGTGTATCTCTCATGTAAATTTGTATTTGTGCTTAAAAGTAACATAAAATAATAATAATGCTTTTGTGTACTTATGCATATCTAGGTCTTTCATAGAAAAAACAAGGTTTCCACATCCAACACACAATATAACACAAGAAAAGTCCATAGCCTGGCTGAAAGGTGGTATAGCAGAAAGGGGATTATATCTAGCAGAAAAGAGACTTGCAAACATCATCATATTCCATGTGAAAACATGTCTCTCTCGTACTCATTCACTTCTCGTAGTATTATATCATCCACATTAATCTTCCACTTATAGGTGCTTTTTTTCTCCTCATTTTGGAGAAGAAAGGGTGCAAGGAGAGAAGATTCATGTTTGTAAGTCCAGAGGTGACGAATCATTTACAGCAAGTTTTCTATCCAATTTCACTTTCCAATTTTCCAGTTGAATGTCCTAAGTACAAGCTAAAAATAACATATAGACTTGTTCTCGCACTCTCCCTTTCTACATTCCTTTCATATCACGCTGAGAGAAAATCTTGCTTTGCAACGTAAACAAAAACCACAATCCATGGATGAAAACAAGTCCTCGAAAAATACGGGTCCTTTTATATTCACAAGCACGATGTATATGATCTTCTTTCTATCCCGAGGACAGTCTACTTCTGATTCGCATGGCCCCATTTTTATTACCATGTCTGTGTTTTTGGGGGAGAAAAAATAAGAAAAAATATAAAACTCACCTTTTTTCTGATTATCTAACTTTTGTCTGCTCCACTTCCATATTTTTTATCAATGATATACATCTAATCTCTTTTAAAATGGAGTTCATGGATCATGCATTATAATAAATTTTGCAAAAGAAAAAATAAAGAAAAAAAACACAAAAACACCTTATGCAAGGGAAATAAATCATGAATGAAATACAGATAATCAGCCAAACGGCTTTTCGTGACGGATATTTTTTTATATCTTGCATCATCCCCAACCAACCGTCATCAATTGAGGAGATTATATTTTTAGCATGCTTTTTAAAAAGATTATATTGAGCGAGGTTGTGCTTCTGTACAAGGATGAAGGATTGGTGTTCCGTCTTCTCCTCCAATTTTCCTACAATGAACATTGCGGTTTCTCACTAATTCATTACTTTTCGTCCTGGCTGGCAACAAAAATGCAGGGTAAATAATAGTGTCACTCGTTTTCCCTCTACGAGACGGTGCGATAATACTTATTATCATATTAAAATCGGTTAGTTATGGTGCTACTCTTGCAATCTCTTCCCGATTCCTTGATTACCTATATGGATTTATACATGTATTATTAAGCAATATCATGCATGAGCTAATGAGCTCAGGCATTTGGTAGGATAGGGAAGAGGACGCTGATGATGATGAGAGCAAATGGCTGTTATAATAAAAAATGGATTTTGTTATACCATCACCACTTTTTATTCGCAAACTTATATAAAAGGATATGAGATCAAAAGGGTTTTGAAAAATCTTCTATGCTATATTTGTTGCTGCTGTTGTAATTAACTTTAGCATCCTTCTCGCTCGGATGATATTTTTAATCCTATTTTGAATGTGGTTTGTGTGAATGTCATCAAAGCGAAGTGAGAAAGAGATCCTATCTGAGCGATATATCAGGGAAGAGTAATATATTTTTAGTACCAAAAACTTATCTATTGATTTTCGAGAGGAGGATAATAATGCTCATTGCATCGAGTCAAAAACCAACTTGGCAGTAAATTACATGCATTTTTCAAATCTCTAAATTGGATGGACAAGTCGAGAATAAATGATAGAGAATTTACTCTCATCATCACCATCCCTGATTCTGGTCCAACATCTGTTGTAACTCAGCTTAAAGAAGAAAAAGGAACAAGAGACACTTTACACTGAGAGAAATATATATATATATATATAACCTAAAGTATTCTATTCACTTATCGTCGTATTTTTTTCGCAATCTAGTACATATCAAGTTGCCAATATTGTGTGCCCAGAGATCGGCTCCTATGTAGGGAATGTATGTGTATGATTTACATGTAGGGAAGGAATAAGGGATTTGCATTGTCGAGAGCAAAAGTATTTTTCGACCCTTCAAAAGATGACGAGGATGACGATCAAACGTTTTTTTTGCTATATTGACTGTTGCAACAGAAATGAGAAAAATTGCAGTGTTGCTCTCTCGCTCACTCGTATTTCAGCAATGTCGAAATGAAACGCCAAGAAGAAGGTAATAACGTTTAGCTCATAGAAACATTATCTACCGTCGTGGGGCATATTACTCGCAACAGAAAACCAAAGACCACAATGATCCTTGAGTAGGAGCGCGTCCATATGTGTTCGTTAATTCGTTATATTTTGGATGGGAGTTGGAGAATATATTAGAGTGGCTTTCAGCCACTTCTTTCTGTGGACAGACCGCTGGTTACTTAAAAGCTGCTCGAATCCCCTTTTATTATATCATCATTCTTGTACGAGTTCCGAGGCTTGAAAAAGAGAGTGTGCAATGCGTTTATAGATGAGGTGGTGTGTGTGTGTGTTTGGATATATAATGCTTCCTATTACAGTCAAGTTTTGTAGAAGACAGGAGAATAGATGACAAGGTGCTTATGGCCCCTCGCTCTTGTGTTGTGGTGGATGATGCAAATCAAGAAAATGCGGATTATGCAGCATTGTCATGTAGTTTGAGAGCTAGACAGAAAATGCGGTTAAAGGTGCTCGTCCACGGCATCGTATCATGCTCCCTTTCTCCATCTGCGTGAAGTGACGATGAGGATGACGGTTTTATGCTAAGGCAGCTTTGAAAAAGCGGTCGGCCTTGGCAAGACATTCTTTGCTGACATTCCTTGTGTGTAGTAGTAGTAGTGTAATGGTGAACTCTAGATTTGTTTGTGTATTGGTATGTGTAATATGCAAATTGAGAGAAGTTGAACTTATTATGATGGTTATAGATGAGACCGAGGTTTGGATGTGGGATGCAAGAGACAGAATTAAATATATTATACACTAGATATGATATTGGATAAACTTTGAGGATTAGACAGTTTACACGAGTTCATTTCCTTTTCGGTTTTGGAGGCTTTCAGGATATTATACCTCGTGGCATGTCGGCAGATGGTTTTGCGATTTTCCGCAGAAATCCTAAAAGGCTGAATCATCATTAATTAGTCAAACGATGGTAATGTCCTAAAGGGACTTTTTTCTTAAAAAGTTTCCTTGCATTCAAAGAGAGGGAAAATATGCCAGTAGGGATTCGATTTTGTTTTTAAAAACACAAAATTGGCAAAAACTTTTTGCTGACTCATGTAATTTTCTTGAATTGGAACTCACGTTGCTCGACAGGATATTACGGTTTTTCAAAGTTGGCAAAAAAAACTCACAAATATATACTTACAGTATTAGAAAAGCTTGTCAATAGTCTTCTTTCTTCTCAAGGGAAACGGATTCCACGGATTGAGGATTAAAGATGTCGTGCAGCTATGTAAGATTATGAATATCAAAGAAATGCAGCCACAAAGTGGTAAGCTTCAAAGGTGTCCTTGTCACAAGATGTTAGTGCTTCATGCCTCCTCACAAAAAAGTCGTATGGGAGAGGAGCACTTTGCTAGCTTCTTTTTTTTGACACGCAATCCCACTTTGCAGAAATTTTTAATGAATACCTAACTGCCTTACTTACCATCCAACCTGGTACAGTGGAGCAGTAGGATTTTAGCCATTTTTTCTCTGTGTTTGCGTGTCTGTGTAAAGATAAAAACCGTTTCTATTCTAGGACAAACGATAAGTTTGCACATGAATAAAATAAGAGCATTTTGCTTCGTGCAATAATGTGGGATCAAAGTGAGTGTATTTATTTTGGGAAATTGAGAAGGAAGAGGTTTCAATCTTTCATCCCTTTTTCTTCTTTCTGCGATAGCGATAACTCATCTTTTCATCTCTTGACAAAGGTGATTCTCGGTTTTGGCATATAATTTCCATTCCAGACTGTAATAAAAACAAGAAGTGAAAAAAAAATCAAAGTGAAATGCATTCCTCCTTAATACATTATTCAGACTTTGGAGTCAGTCAGTCACCAGGATATCGGAGAACATGTACTTTGGCATTAAAGGATCTGGGAAATGTCAATATTTGATTTCTTACAACACTACTCCCTAAGCTGAGGCTCTTTCCCAATGGCAAAAAGACACACAAGTGTGGAGTTTTGTTCAAACATGGAAAATGTCCTGAATGGAATTTTAATGAATGTCACATGCATTGCATAGTATACTGTGTGCCTAACTTTTCTTCAAAGCTTCTTCTCTTTTACCATTATTCTACATCAAACTTGAGCTGAATGTACATCAGCTCATATAAATCCGAGGTTGAGAAGAGAAATCTTGTCCCGTTGTCAAGTTTTCTTCTCTGCTGGAGAAAATCCTAAAGTTACTCTGGTCAGAGTGAATTTCGTCTTAACGTCCCTTTTTCAATCCCTTTGTGGTATTTTTCCACTCTTTTCTTTTTTACATCGATACTCAAGGTCCAGAGGTTTTTCATCTCTTGAAGGGATAGTCTTTGTGGCAAATACAACAATCACAATGGACCAAGATGGATGGATAATGCACTGAGGTAGTGGAGGTGAGATAGTCTCTAGAGACCTTCCTTTTTGGGTTTGAAGGTTTGAGTGAGAAAAATAGTCCAGGATTTTTTCCCATTCAGAACAATACTTAACTTTTCTTCGCTCACTCACCCAATCTCAATATATGCATGACATTGTATTGTTGTTTATGTAATTCATCCTCGTCTCTCCTCTATTTTTCCAGTTTTTCCCCAATGTGCGAAGTAAATAGACAAGAAAAGGAATTTTCGTCTTTGCTCACCTCCTTTGTAATGATAATTGCAACGACACTCACTACTTTTTTTATCTCACATTAAAATTGGAAAAGTTTTCCTTCGCAGAGGGAATTTTCCTAGTTTTCTACAAACTTTATTAGTTTTTGTTCGTTATATAGCATATTCTTTTTTTTACTAGTTTTCATATTAGTATAGATATTATCATGTTGAGAAATATATACCCATGTCTGATGGTAGTTTGACAGATTCGTTTACAGAGGAGAAATCTTTCACTTCCTTTCAGTCATACACGCTCATTCGGAGAAAGAAAGGGAAAAGGCTCTACATAGTGCTCACTCAGGTAGAGAATACAAGTGATGAGGATGTATAGCTATGTAAATTTTCCAATTAGGCGACTCTTCTCTCTCCCTCGTTTTTTCCGCTTTTCCCGGAAAAAAACATGTCTGTGGAGGTAGCCATGATGAGAATGAGAAGCGACAAGGGTAAAAACAGGGAGAAATTTGTGTATTTGATTATGGGAGGAAACTTGTTTCTCACTCCAGAAAAAAGTTTCAACATGCCCATAACAGCTGAGATGAGAGTGAGAGTACTCATTATGAGATGGGTTTTTCCTCCCAAGCTATTTCTCTCATGAAGATCTTTATTCCTTTTTTTGCTGGTAAACTTTTAGCAAGAAATTCTCAAGTCAACTAGGCCATCAGGGTTATGCTCATCTCTAGTAAACAAAAATGGATTCCTCCTCCGACTTCCTTGTTGTTGTCACTTTCGTTGATTTACCGTGAAAGTTGATGAGGGAATTGAAAAGAAAAGAGATATGATGCTTTACTTTGGTTCTTCATAAAATTGAAATATCTTTCTTACATAGATTCCTTGATGTCAATTGTAGGGAAAGACTGTCAAAGCAGAGGCATGTCGTCGTTTGACAGTCTCTTCTACTTTATATAGTTAATTTCTAATATCTACAATCTCTCGCTTTCCCATTTTATTTGAATTGAGGATACTTTTGGAGGATAAATAACGTGCTCTTTTCCCGTCATTGCGAATCATAGTCTCCTCCATTTGTGGCGTACCTCTTCTCTTTAGACCTTACACAGTTATAGGAGTCGGTTCCGTTTTTTGCTGACTGGGTAAGTAACAAGTTTAGAGAAAGAAGGGGGGAAATTTCCTTCTTTGGTTTTTTCTCTCGTTTCCAGAGAAGAAGCGAGCTTCAAATCCTAACGAAGTACATTCATCCATGTCACAATGCCCAAGAGTAGAGCTTTGTCCCCCATATTGTACCACTTGGTGTTATATGTGTCATCATATACGGAATCGACTTTTTCCCTTTATTTTACTTTCCCAGTGTCTAACCAACCAGACCAGTAGGAAAGAGCAGAGAAAGTGTGGACATGATATCATGAGCAGAAAACTATCATCACAGCCTCCTCATGTGATGATGTGAGAAAAGTGGCGTAGAATAAGCCCGGTTCGCTTTCTGCCAGTTCACATCATTATTATCATTGTATACAGAAGTAACTTTTCTAATGATGACGACAAGCCACCAAGGACGTGGCCGTGTGTATCTGTGTGGTAGAATGTAACTGAACTTACTCTCACAAACACACACACACATCTATATAGGTACATTCACTTCCTCACTTGCGGGGCGGACAGATGCACGAATAATAATAACTAGTTACTTTTTTCTTTTCCGAACTTCCATGTCATGGATTTCGAAATAGTAGTTGGTTGATAATACTCCTCTTTCCACATCCTCGACAATCCAACAGGACAGAAAAATGATAAAAGCCTTTATTATCTTGGCAATAGTTGTACATTGTGGCTGGTGGATTTTCTCCACGTAATTATCAACATCACATCGCACTTCATTTATCTGAAATTACAATGTGGACGTGAACCGAGTGTATAGTGGGGACTACCTCCTGTAGCGAATTTAACATTAACTTTGTACTTTCATTGTGTGCCCTTATCCCGTTTTCAAATCTGAGAAGGCAATCTAAATCATGCAGTTTTTTCTCTCTTCAAATGTAAATAACATTTTCTTTATTTAAAAAAAACTATGCTCAACAACAACATTTAAAAATCATAACTAATGATTGGATTTTTCCTTGTTTCTATAATATCTTCATTTTGTGAATATAATCCGACCAACATATGTTAATCATGTTTATAGCTATCATCATCATCATCAACATCGTTTCCCTTTTGGTTAATGTCATTTTCATCCCTCATTCTCTGCGCTAAATAATTACGCACTTCCATTGTCTAACTACAGGATGTTCATGTTTATAATGTATTCCGACATGGGTAAATGATGCAGGTGGATTTGCATGAGAAATATAATAATGAATGCATTTTATTCTTGCATATCATCAGGAGCAGAGCGCCATCATTCATTCATCGTGTATTTTGACAAGTCTTTTGTATACAAGTGGCAAAAGGAACGCTGGGTTTTCATAAAACGCATTCTATTGTCGACGGTAACAGTGTAGCTGAGCAAATTGAGGAGATTTGCAAAGTATGAATAAAAGAAGAAAAAATGAGTAAATTGTGTCATGATGACAATTTTCTTTCTCTCTCTCTCTCTTTAACTGCTGCACTAAAGCTAGAGAATACTGCACCGTCATAAGTCTTCTGTAAATAGAAGCCACTCTTTATAAAAATGACAGCAGAGGTATAGTAAAGTCACAGTGAAGAATGACACTTGCCACCCCATCAAACACATATGCACTAGATTTTTTCTCACAGAAATCAGTGAAAACGGCAAAAGAATGGAGACATACGACGACGGATCAATTGAGACTATGAGTGTATTATTTATGCATATATTTCATTTCATTAATGTACACCTACCACCAGCAAAAATTCCCATAGTGAGTTTATATATAAAAATTTACGCATTCAGATTATGGTAGTGGTACATGGTTTGAATGTATTTTGAACGATTTACTTCATTTATTTTTTTATAGCTTGTACTTGTCGAGCTGTATTCTCACAGCAGGTGAAAAAACTTTGAGAAAAATACTCTCACTGTCAGATTCATGACATGATAGAGGAATGTGTTGAGGAGCTAGTCCCAAAGTCTTTGTTGACGCTTCGGTTTCCCTTTCCGTCATTCATCCTTCCTTTCGTTCTCGTTTATTGTTTCACTCCAGTTTCCTTTCTACCCTGTCATATTTTACAACAATTGTGAATATTACTCTGCTCAACATTCATCATCCTCTACGCCATCAAAATCCTTAAGGATATATGGTAATAAACCCAGTTTTATGCTTGAATATCTTCACACCGTCAGCATCTTAACCACACAGTTTAATTTGATTCACTTTAAGTCTTTTTTTATCTCAGCTAAATAGTGCCAAACAAATTCACTGGGTCCTTTTGTTGTTGGCGTCATGATACAATCATTTTCCCATGATCCGCTTTGTTCTGCACCAAAAATCTTGAAAAGGGAAATGTAGCCGTGTGGGTTTCAAGTAAACGTCGAACAAAACTGTCTTATTAGCTTTATCCGATATATTATACGGCGTGTGTCATCACATGAGTGATCATTTTATTTCTCTTTAATAAAAAACACTACGTGCACACGACAGAGCATCATCATCATATCCTTTCCCCTCTTTAAACATATATCCTCCTGCATTCTCCCTAGTAATGACACTAAGGAGTGAGTGTGGCTCTGTAATTGGCGAAAATTGCTCACTTTACGTCTACATTTCTCTCAAGAAACGGAACTTCATGACATACATTGCGTACAATAAAAAGCTGGGGTGCGTAGGTAGGTATGCTGAAAACAAACAGAATTTTTAAAAACGGCAAAAATACACCAGAAGAATTATGATAGCAGTAATATTTTTTTCCTTTTGCAATCCTCGTGTGGCATGTCGGTGGGATTATAATGATGTAGATAGAAGTATTTATTTATTTTCTTTTTTTAAAAGTACTCATTTCACCTACACCTTTAGTTTTACCATGTTGACTACACATCTCAACGCTGTCATTTTATCTGAATTCTTCGTCAGATTACCCAGATAAATGTGTAATGTTATCAATTTCATCCTCATTGTGTGAGGGTTTTTGTTGAAGAAAATATTTAGGTAGAGATTAATGAATGCAAAGATGTTTGTAATTTTCGTTAACCTCTACCTTTAAAAAACAGCTACTCACTTGATTATAGGACGGATGAAGGAACGTCAAAAAAATCAGAGAAAAATGAACACAATAAAAAATCACTTTTTCTTTACCCTCCACCACAAAAAAAAATTGGAGCAGAGTCAGAGTCATCCTATAAGATTTTTAATTATACATCTACTCAGAAATGCGTATAGATGTGCAGACATTCATGCAATCATCTCTGTTACCATGTGTGATGCATGAAGCAAGCCGTATAATTAGTATCGTTGCATGAACCACGTTGTATGAAATGCATCAGTCACAACGTCCCAGCTGAAAGCGCCAACAACAAGGAATATGGAGTGAAGTGACCATGCCATCATCAATAGCCTCTTATCGTCTGCAACGCTTACAAGTTTTGAAACCAAGTTGCATATCATGAAGAAAAAAAATTTTTTAAAGAGAATTTTAATTGCCTTTACAGACTCTTTCCCTTCACACGTCAAGGTAATTTGGGAAATAGGCTTGATTTTTTTAAACACTTCTTGACCATTTCGTTATTTATCCTTTTTTGCACGCACAATTGACTCCCTTGACGTATCGACAAAATCGAGTCCTGCCCTCTTTTATTGCCTGAGGACTATTCATTTTCATAAATTTATAATCGGGAATGATAAAAACTCTCAGAGATAAACTGGATAATTGGACAATGGGAAAAAACTTTTTTGGGGAAGGTATTCAACAATCAATTCAAATGATAAGAGGATACATGTGCATTGTTTAAAGCGACAATCCCTTCAATTGAATGTAGATAAATAATCCGCGTTAACTACTATTGTGTGAGATGGAGAGGCGCGGCTTTCCTAATTTGAACACCGCACCGATACAAAAAATGCTTTGCAGCTTGACAAGAGGGGAACGCTTCAAGTAGAAAATTTACATTGATTAAGATGTAAAAATACCTAACAGCATATGCACTTCATTCAATACGAAACACACGCCTTTGGATAACTACAAGTGTGAATGATTTATGTAAAGGAATACTAGAAAAAGGTATTTACACCAAGTAGAGAAATAGGCAGGGACAGGGCTGTGTCACTCTGTGTCACCTGCATCTCTCTATGTGCATTCTGCACATGTCAGCTTTGCATTCGACTCGTATTTATCTTTCGACGGTTAAGAGAACGCATAGGGGAAAAAATGACACTCAATGATTGAACACACATTGGTTAAATTCATGTTGAAATAGATTAAAGCTTGTACCTCAACAGAACGTCATTGTCATTCTCACAAAAGAGGGTTGACTCCATACATTTGTATGTGCAAAAACTAACATATGGACATACGTACACATGTGAGTTGGTAATTTAGCAGAATGCGCAAGCGACTGTCTTGTGATTTGCGGAGAGATATAAATGTGTTTGTCTGACAGATCCGTATCATTATTACTTCAACCAAGTCAATCCATTTTACTCTTGCACTTCGCATTTTTTTACCACTTGTAAAAACGTGATTAATGCGCATGAGGGAAAATAGATTGGAAGTAAGAAGTAGGCCAGTCGAAATAAAATTACGATTTCGCCATTCAATTCCCTTTAGTTGCTAGAAGTTTAGTTATTTTCTCATTTACCAAATCAGAGAGAGATGAATGATTGTGGTTGTTTGTAATTTAAGCTTTATTTTGAAATCTAAGTTTGTTTTTGCTCCTTTTTAAAAACAATTTAGCTCCTAATCCAAAAAAAGAGGAATAATACACCCCAGTTGTAAGTTGTGATTGTAACCATCCTACCAAGAAAAGGTGGAAACATAGCGGACTCATATTGCTTGCAAAGATAAACATATGGAAATATCAACGTAATTGGTTTTTAAGTTCGGGATCAAAGTCAGCTTGCAGGATCTTCCAAATGATTGAATTTTGAATCCCTTCGCAGAAAAAAAAAGTTTACCGTGGAAGAAGCAGTGAATGTGAGAACGCACATGTTGAAAACTAATTTCAGACATTGTCGTATTCCTCTTCGGAAAAATCAAATTTTGTTTTAACATTTCATCTGTAACATTTTCCATGGAAGAGCGTATCTGGAGCAAATCTGAACTGATTGCCTTTTTCTTTCTTCCGAAGCATACTAATCCATTTACCAATCATAAAATTTACGACTTCCGTTTGCTTCTGAAATGGTCCCATTTTTTCGTTCTTTTCTTTACAATTGATTAATGAAGGAATAATACATAATATATATTCATTTATGAATATTCCACTGTAAATTTTTTCCCCTTCAGCTACGCTCATTCAAAGGCTCAACATACAAATCGTGTTTTATTGATGCCTAACGATAATTCTGAGAGATAGACGTACACACAATGTGAGTGAGTGTAATGAAAGAAAACATGGCTGTGAGGCATATTCCTAGTCGACAATCGTTCAAATAGCTGTGAACTAATGAACTAAATTTTCGCTTTCATTTCCTTTCCGACTCGTTTTTCCTAGCTTTGCCATGCCGTGTAGCTTGATGATTCCTTTTAGCTTCCCTGTAGCATCGGCAGCAGGGAACAAAACGGCATACCTATACTCTGAACTGTCTGCGTGGCTACTCTTGTCTTCTATCAGTCTGTTTGCAGTAGGAAAAAAGACAATCCTGTAGACGTCTCAAAGAACTGAGAAACGGACGTGCATATTATGTACATGCAGATGTACGAGAGCGAAAGGATTTTCACACACAAATACTCATACAAACTAATTACAGTCATCATTATTTCCTCGCACAATTTAACATCTATACCCTTCTCCACCCACACCCCTCTTTTGCATTTCGTTGGGATCGTCTTCCCCCCCATTTTCCGTTTATGGCTCTGTTGTCCCTTTGAACAAAATCTATAGGTATTCCTCTCATGTGTGTGGTGGAAACCATTTACAAAGCTGTCGCAATTTAAGATATGAAATTAACTTTGTGCAAATGGCGTGCCAGAGAGACTGGAAACTGGTAGTCTTAATTGTTACACTTTATTTACAATCTCGTTCAAATTCCAGAGGCGAAAAAGAGCCTTTGAAGCGAGACACTAACAAAGTCATGGACCAGGGATCGCGAAGCGTGTGTGTGTGTGTAGTCACTACAAAAGCTGTTCATTTGTCTGTCTCTTTGTGTCATTTATTCCAATACCTAACAACTTTTCAAAATGAATTGTTCCAATTCCCAAATTTTCTCTTCTGGAACGATCCTTTCCAGCTGGAGCCCGTGGGTTGAAGGGGGCAATGCAATTTAGCTTCTCTATCAAAACAAGCATTCCACGGCTATAATGAAATTTAGAGGTATATGAAGTGACGAAATAATACTCTATTGTAAAATATGATCTAGAGCAGTTCTTTGCATTTCTCTATGAACTGTGAAACTGTGTGTGTGAACTTGCCAAAATATATTTATCCTAGTTATAGGCTAACTTCCTCCATCATATGGAGAGTCTGGGAAGCTTTGGGAAATGCTTTTCTGCAACTTGTGCACTTGATTGTTAGCACTGACGAAACTGTGCTGGTTACTCTAAGCTTTAAAAAAATATTTCCTTTCTTAAAAGCAGCAAAAATGGCAAAGAGAGAACAGAGAAAATACGCATGGTAAAACCTATATTTCCTATCTTGTCGAGTATGACTTCTCTTTCATCCATTATTCATGACATGTCATGTGCCATTTGGCCCCAAGTGGTCACAAAAAGTTACGATTGGGAAACCTAGTGAAAAGATACGGAATTTTTTTCCGGATGTTTTAAAAGGAAAGCAAGATTTTCCAAGATGAGTATGAGTGCCAATAAGAAAGATGCATCTCACTGGCGTTATTAGAATGCTAGAAATGTTCACAAGATAAAAGGCACCCTCTTATCAGAGCTGAAGTCATGTTCATGCTTCAGCTAGCTTTAGTTTGGTTATTTCAAACCTGTGAACTTTGCTCACTCGAGGGTACACTAATGCCTGGGATTTTGCACAAAAGTAAAAATACATCGGAGAAAAGAAAAAAAAGGAACGAATGGATGAGAAGACAATGAAAGAATCAGCATCAAATCATAAAATTGATCTCAATTCTCATCCACCTTATAACTTTTAGAAATGAGCCAATGTCTACAAAAGACAAAACAGGTAAAAGGATTCCCACAACTGGAAGCAGTTTCTTGTATTTTTGTGGTTTCCTCCATTCCAAATTGGCTATCGGCAATTTCCCTGTCGTCAAACTGACAAAAAGGCTTCGATGATGTGGGGACATCACAACTTTCTTGCATCTTGTACCACACCAATTTTTTTTCTATCCCGGGGAAGATACCATTATCCTCGTATCCTCATTCTTCTAAACTTTTTTTCCCTAGCTGTACAATTGCTAATGTAATATAGCTCCTTTTTTATAGTCTGCAATGTTACAGCCTTCAAATTTATAAGTTTATATACCAACATTTACTCTACCATGCCTACATGCATAAACTGAGGAAGTATAAAGTGAAACGGTGGCGTACATTGTAGCAAAAAACTTTTCGTTAAATCTGCACAATTTTTTCCCCTCCACAAACAGGGCGTTACAGGACACGGACTTGTAGTCCGTAGGCTAGTCTGATGTACATAAACTATGAAAAAAAGATTGACTAGCAAAATTTCAGATATATAAATGGTTATGATATGATGATTTGATAAGTGGGTGAGCCCCCAATATAAGCCTGTCTATAGACTTTTTTATTATAAACGGCTTGTCGGTGCATGCATATTCTATAAAAGACCATCTCTTCTTGTTTACTGACAATAATGCACTTAAAACGTGTCAAATAAACTTTACGCCAACTACCTCCTTATATTTATTAGTTCTTTTTTCACCCAAGGAAAAAAATTCCAATAGAGAGGAAAAAAGACTTTTTTCTAGTGGCCAGCAAGGAATTGAAGCAAGTCATATTTTTTCCCTTTTATAACAAGGAGGGCGAAAAGAAGAGTAAAGAAAAAAAATTCTGCAAGTGCAAACAACACTCATGAGTGTCAAAAAATAGTCTATGTATGGAACATTCTATACTCTGGCTCATCTCGTATATTCATCTATAGTAATATGTATAAGGATTTATTAAACATGTTCACTTCCTTCTACTTGTCCCTTTTTATCATTTTCTTCAAGATCATCTTGAGTCACCATCTCGTTTTTATTCTTGCACCATTTTTTCCATTATATAGGACACTTAATCAATGATATATATGAATGGTGTTGCAGTCACACACACACACAAATGTAGAATTATACGAGCTATGTCGTTATATATGGTAGTAAACCACTTCAACGTACTTGCCTCACTCAATACATTTTTTTCAATACTCTCACTCTCACTAAAGAATGGGTGTGTGGTAGCAAAGCATTGTATCATATATGGTAAAATAATGATGACGATGATGGCAAAGAGATAGAGAGGACTTTATATTGTGCATTTACTCATCCAGGAAATATAGGAATGTCCTAGCTCCCTTCCTACCTTTAACTAACCACAATCAAAAAAATAAAATATATACACAACATTGTCTCACACACAAACTCTCTCAGACAGTCATAATATAGCTGTGAGCATAACAAACATTGAGAGAGAATTGATATGTTTGCGTATTGCATATAGCTCAATTTCTTATATTGTATTTCTTGAGGACACGAGAATGTAATTGTAGTGGAGCTCCTTGTCCTGCCCAGTGTGTATTGAAGGGAAAAAAATGGGACGATGTCGTGTGCTCTCTTCCCTGTCCGAAGCGTTATGATGAAATATAACAATAATACCCTTTTTGCGACGACTACTAGAACAACGACGACAACGGGCAATGAGGATGACTCCTTAGGATAATGCAGTAGAATCACTTATAATGCAGTTCCTTGAGCAAAAATTGAGATTCCCATTGTCATAATAACTTTGTCTGGTTGAGTCTTGCTCCATGGTTAAAATGCATTTTGTGTTCGGGAAAATTGTTTTTTCCCCTACTTTAGCATTGCTCCACAACTAAAGAGAGGTATAAAAAGGGAGGAATTTTTATTCCGAGATGACGATGACATAGACCTGTAAGGGTAGTAGTCGAGAAGGATAAGAAGGGTGTATGTGTAGCATTGAAGAATAATGATAAAAAACATGCATTGTGTATTCCTCCTCTACCTCGTCTCTGACTAAACTTGACTAGAAAATGACGCTACCACACGTAGTGAACATGAACACACGCGGACGTGCACTTGGTCAAAGATAAAAAAATAGCACTTGTTCGTAAAGAACTTTAACTCGTTAAAGTATCACCTTTTGGAAGCGGCTCTTTGTATTACTAAAGTTGAGCGATATACTAGGATAAAAGTTAAAAGGAGCAATCAAGGAAATGAAGTTGAAAGAGTGCATGATACAAAAAAATCAGCGTACAGCTCTGGGCACAATCTCCCAACTATATTTTTTATGTTGCAGGATTATTATTGCAGACTCTTACAAAATCCTATTTTCTACCTGAGAGTTGAGGTGAAGTGGTGAGTTGAAGTCTGTGAAGTAATTAAATCTGGGTACATTACCCTACAACAATAGATGTTGATAACGGGCTGATGCAGCGATAACAACTGAATTCTGACTTTGAGCTAGTTTATTTGTAATTATTAAAATGTATAGATATATATCCATCTATATATATGTACATTTGTGACCACCTATATACACGTACATTACTAGTTTCTATCTATCGGCATCTTACCAACTTTCAAATCCCTTGCTTAGGTCACTGGACTTTGAATCTAGTGGAAGAACAAAAATCGAATTTCGTGTTCGGTTGTTGGAAGAGAGGTGTTGAAAAAGAAATTTCAACTCGTGTCCATTCATGTGGTGCTATCGGAATGAAATGAATGTGTACACAAGGATGATATTGTGCTGTATCGGGGAGGCTACTCGGAGGAATGTGTGTGATTAAAAAGTTACTGTACACAATGTTCTCGTGTTGTTTTCCTTTCGCACTTATTAGTAGTCAATAGGTGAGCAAGTGGCAAAGTACCAGTAAAACATCACAGAGTAATGAACTTCCTTACTTGGTATTCAGTTATATATTCAACGATGATCCAGCAAAAGAGAAAAAAAAAGGAATTGCAGTCGGCGCCGGACTTGTAGTGAATTGACTGAAGGAAAAAAGAGAATTCCCTTTTTACAATTCCATCTCTCTCTCTCACTTCCTCAGTTTCAGTGTGTTGGCTGACAAGACAAGGCAAAAGGAAGAAAGATGATGATGCAAGGGAAGAAGATGGTCTTTTGTTGAGTTTAGCAATAGCAATAGTACATGGACGGGTTGTATGAATTCATTGAAATAATGTAAGCAAGCAAGCGTTTAGTTGGTAATCATATAAGTATTCAAGACAGACATTTCCAGCCTCCAGCAAGGCAAGCAAAAAAAGGCTGCAAACATAACAGATAGAAGTAGGAAGAGCATCAGTTTCACTTTGAATCACCCAACCAAGAATGTTGTCTAAAATACCCACTTCATTTTTCACATAAGGAATCATCAGCAGGAGTGCCATAGCAAAAAGAGGAAAGTGAAGTTTTCTCAGTTGAAAAGAAAACGTAAAGAAAAAAAGGCTTTAAGGTTTCTCCAAGCTGTATGCTAATGTTACACACTCCATGTGTGCGTGTGTTTCACAATGAACTTGGTGCTTCTCACAGGTGATTCCTTACATGGAGAAGTTGAACCTGCATAAATATGAGGGATAGGACAAGTGTAGTTTTTAAAAGGGAGTTTGCTACTTGCTCCCTTTGTAAAATCATAGAAGATTCTTTTTACCTCTTTTATATATATGAGCTTCCTTTTATTTTGAAAAAGTTCGATTTTCTTGAGATGAAAAAAATTGAGAAAAAAATGACGGAATTCATTCCTTCCCTTTATATTTGCTAAAGAAGACAGAAGAGCTTCGCAGAAATTCTTCTCATTTCGTTCTGAAGGTTTTTTTTGTCGATATAAATTTAACTCATCTTGTCCCCGAGGGGCAATGGGAAAAATGAATGTTATGGATGATGTTGAAAAAGCGGCGTAAAACAAGTGGAGTCTTATTCAAATGTCATCTTTCCAACTTCCTTCCGCGCTTGCTTCTCCTACGAATTTGAAAGCTTGTTCAATTTCATTAAAGGAAATGAAATGGAGTGGTTACACACCGGAGCAGAGAAAGAGAGGTCTCCCAGCAAAATATATAAGTTGGGAAAGAAGGGATTAAAGTTGTTTTTTTTCTCTCGAAATTTCCGAGAAAGTGAAAAAGATTTATTGCTCTTTATGAATCCAAGCTAAGCACTTTATGAAAGTTTTTTGTGGTAAAAGATCAAACTAAAAATGAGACCTCTTGCCATAAGAACCGTTGCGAAGTTGTGCACTTTATACATCTGTAATTATACCCCTGAAGCTTATGCAAGTTTGAATAGTGTTTGTTTGCTCTCTCGGTAGATATATTTTATTTTCCTAGAGAGATGAATGAACAACAGGAGGAAATGGTGACTTATGTGGTGGCAAGAAAGGCATCCTATCGTGTGTCATTTTCATCTCCATAATATGTTTTTGCTTTTTACCGCTAACCACCATATAAATATACCAGAGACCCGTCTCTGGGGGTGCGTATGAATTATTAGTTGACTTCTTAAAATAGCAAAACGTGCCATTTACTAGATTCTCGGTAGTTATTCCGTTGGGAGAGGCGAACGCAATATTATTTTTCTACCTGGTTGTTGACTCTTTCTTGCCCTCCCATTTCCTTGTTAAATATCTGCATACCGTAATGTCCCTTCAAAGATGAAGATCCGTGTGAGGTCACACACACAGTGTCTACAAGCAACGGTGAGTCGAACAACTGTGCATGATGACTCTTTAACGGGGTGTTATTAAGCGGTCATCAAACTTTTTTTTACATCATGAAGGGAATTGAAATGAGACAGAGATTTCATTGACACAGCTACCGTTTCGTTGTCGTCATTACTTATCTGTCTATCATTACCATGATTATTGACAGGGAGATAGACGTGGAGCTGAAAGGATGAAAAGGAAAATTGAGCACGATATAAAACTTAAGTCTCGTCAACAAAATATCCTCCACCTCCTCAGCAGGAAGAGGAGGAAGGCAAATAGTGACAAAAAATTGAAGTGTTCCTCTCAAGCTTAAGTCGTGTGCACTCCTTCCTGTATATATTCTAGGAACGATCGTCTTTCTATGAAAAAAGAGATTATCATCGTCACCATCTCCCCTTTCCCTAGAAAAGAGCTGTGAGCTGAAACATGTAAAAAGAAATGGCGACATCACTTCCACTTTTTCGCAATTAACGTTCTTGTCGACGCACCAGAGTCTTATCATTTGAGCGCCACTTTACTCCTCCATTCAGTCTAAAATTTATTCAAACAGATTGTTTGATCTGTACTAGTGCTCGCACACCTAATCCTAATACCACTCTCCTGCTAGTAACAGAAGGATGCTCGAGTCGACATAAAGCTTTTTCAATAAGTGTTTGTGTATTACATGGAATAATTAGCAACTGAAAGGGGATTTGCCAAAGTGGAGAATGGGCTCGATAATGATTATGATTGTGTGGCAAGCAGGATTTGCTTTCATTCAAAATCCTTTCGACGGAGACAGGTCGTTTTTGAAGTTGAGAATTACTGACACTTTTGAGGCAAACTTGTATTCTTCACTCTCGCTCTCATTTTCCCTCCTCACTTCAAGTGATCTGCATGATGTTGTGGATAGTTGTAGCGAAATGGTATAATGTGGTGTGCATGTGTGTTAGTCAGTGAGGTTGATGATTGAATAGTGGAATTATGAGATATGAAATCATCATTAATCAAGATCGTGTGTCTTTGGCAGGTGAACCGAAGAAACAGAGAGTGGAGGAAAGTCATCTTCATTTATCATCGTCATTTCCATCATTTTTCCTTGGTTTGCTCTTCATGAGAAGGATAGTGGGGGCTGTCAAGTGAGCCCAATTTGCAATCAGTTCACGCAGATCGTAGACAGAGACTTTTCTCTCTCGTGTTTTCCATTACGATGATTATTGACGGGTCTTGAAAGATGAAAACCAAGTTTGATTGTTTACAGAGGAGAGAATTAAATAATAAAGCTGGGTTTTCTGTTTTCGCCCTCCTGTGCATTGCTCTAATTTCACTCTTTGCATCAACCTGATTCTGCTCATATCCACGACTACCGCAAACCGCAAAGTGGAAACGAATTTGTATGGTATAAGCAAATAATACCAGAAATTGCATTGTTATGCACTCGCCTTTGACGAATGAAGTAGGTGGTTAAGCTCGAATCAAAACATTTCGCACACATACACTCCACTCCATCCAACATGCATAAATATTATATACCTACACATGTCTAATATGCAAGCATAAGCATTCCTGCGTTTATATACCTATGTAAGTATAAATTAATAAAGATAATATATAAGTTAGTAAGAATTTTTTGAATGGTTGAGTAACTGCATGAAGTAAAAATGGATTCATAAAAAACACTCCATCTCTGACTCACTTGGAGTTAGAAACCCACGCTTCGACTCCTCTCTCCTCTTTCATGTCTTGTTCACCATTCTCGTCGATATTTGCAAATATATACAAAAGTGGCGCATTTTTCTGCCAGAAATGCGTATGAGTATTTATGGCTTACAATAAGGGAGTACAATCCAAGTTGCAACTCATTATCCCTTCATGGCAATTGCATGTACAGGGGTTTTTGCTTTTGAAAACTTTTTTTTCTTCGAAAAATGAGAAAAAAACTGCAGATGATTTTTTTGCTTCTATAACTCTTGGTTGGCGTAAAATTTTGAGTTATCAAACGTGCACACATTCGTAGTATTTTTAGTAGTCATTATATACATAAATATCGATGTAAAGGGATTTATTGCAATTATAATGATAACAAAATTACCCTTTTGAGTTTTCTGGCAGGGAGATATGTAGCTTGACGTGCTTACAGATTATATTGAATCATTAAAAAGGAAAAGAGTGAAATGTATTGTTGCTCTCCTCCATTTCTTTTCTGATTAACGTCTTATTTTACAATTAGTCTCAACTCCTTGTATTTCAAGCAGTGTAAAAATGGAAAGTGAAATTTGAATATATAGCTTTCTTACGAATTCAAGCCTTCTCAACATCTCTTAAGAGTTGCTTAAAGTGGAAAAGATTTAATGACTAAATTTTACTCCTTGCCAATAAACCAATTGACGGAACTGTTTATTTGCACCTGTTGATATTTTTTCAGTAGTTGTAAAACTTGTACATGCCACTGGTTTCTTGAGCGTTTCACATTTTGCAGAGAATTATCGCAATACTTTTTATTTATTTGAGGAGGTGCCACAAGCATAATTGCGAATACAGTAAATTGCATGATATATTATTCTCCAAAGCTTTGTGTAATATCCATTCCAGTTGTTTCTTTACAGAGTAATTTATTTTTTGCCTCCGACTCTCTCTTTCTCCACCTGTTTGTTTTCTCTTTTCAAGGTTTTACGTCAGTTTTATGACTTCCACAAAATTCTAGGAATAAGGATCCGTTGCTCATCTTACTAAAAGTAAAGTTTCCCTTGAAATATCCTTCCTTCCTCCGCTCCGTTCTCGAAACACAAGATAATGGAAAGGCATTGCGAAGAAATAAATTAGAGTGCATTTTTATCACAGAGAACACGAGATACTTCTCGCTCCCTCATTTTATACGAGCTTTTTACTTGAGCAATTTAATCAACGATCCAGAAAATTGTTGGAATTTCAACTATACCTACCTCTAATTTCTCGTTTAATACTATCTTGACCATCTCACTCATTTTCTACTTATGTTAATGGATTTTGATTTTCTCGTGGATGCCTTTTTGTCTAATTTCATATTTCACCAAAATGTTATCTTTTAATAAAAGTAATTAGTCAGTGATAATGATTTTAAGTTTTTTTCTTCAAAATTTGGAAAAAAAAGTATCTCATGTTGTCATTTGACTTTATATCGTCATTGTTTGAAGGTTAGTTTCGAAATAACTGTGCTTTCGCATTAACCAATTTATAAAATGGTTTTTATTTCTCTTCAATAAATTAGCGTCATGTTACACTTTTTTTGTGGTTTCACCAATAGCCCTTTTTTATCCCTTAAATCGCAATAAAACTCTCTGCTGAAATGCACAGCAGAGTTTATCCTAAAACATTAGGGATCTCTCTCGTGCACGCACTTTATCATCATTGCGAACAAAGCCCATTTTGAATTGAAGCAGTCTGACAAGTAATAATATATTAATGTATCATTGAATTCTAAAAGGATATTCGCAAGGAAAACCCAGGAAGTCTTACAGTGCCGTATAATTTTCGTGGTTTTTTGCATTATAAAATTCAGCAATGGAAGTAGAACAGAAATTCAGCATGCTGATCGTGCGGAGACGCCTTTTATTTCGCGCTAGTGCTTCGTTTGCATGCATCAGATGAAAGAGCTTGTATTTCACGAGAGAGGTAAAAGGAATCCCACAAGTGTAATGTGTTGAGTAGCCTTGTAACGTAGAACACATATCTCTAAGGGTCCATATATAAGTGTAGGTATTTCACATTGAATACGTAGCTTTTTACATCAAAGCACTTACTTTTAGCCAATCCTACAGGGATTAACGTTAGCACTTTGGTTAAATTTTGCTAGTGGCCTAGCACACTTTTTTTTTCTTCAAAGTCTACATCTACTGATTTTGAGCGAATATCTTAACACTGCCATTGCTGAGGAGAACGAGCTTGATTTCATTAAAAAAAAAAAATGATATTATGATTACTCATTGCACTGCCTTTTATTTTTTTCTGTGGATGTACTACCAATTTTAATTATAAACTTTTCCTTTTATACTTTTTGTATGGGCGGGGGTAGCACTGTATCTTGGATTCCTTATCAATTCTACAAGTACTGTGTACATTTTGTCTTCTCTATTTTGTTTTTACTCGCATATCTTACATTTTTCAACAATTCCATTCGGATCCGCATTTTTTATACGATTTTAATTGACGCATATTATTGCCTCCCCATGTTTCTCTTTGTAGATGCATAAATTATTAGATTTCTTGTGAAATTTGATTTTTTTATTAAGGATGTGCTACATTATGGAATTGGGATTTCACAAAACAAAATTCAAATTTTGTCCCACTACCGTAGTAAAACTAAGATCATTTCTGCATTTTCAGTAGGAGCTGCTTTCTTTCATCTTTCAGCTTAATTGGTAAAATATGCTAAGGGGGTCTCCGGAAGTAGGGAGACAAAATAAGATAAGAGATAAGACGACGTAGCGATAATGGAATCGAAAAAACCTTTTCGGATTCAGATGTAGGATGGTCAAGAT
>JAHZNA010002873.1:0-10832 GCA_027743935.1 Sinodicranocentrus sp. ZH6 | reverse complement strand
GTTGCCTGTTGAAAACGGTCGAATTTTTAACGGTGCTGGCAGCGTATAAACAGCGAGCTGAGGTCATGTTCATGTCAATGTCACATGTCATTTTCATAAAATCATAATCATACAACAAAATATGTCACAAAAAGGTTGACTTGACGTGCTAAGTTGCGCATAAAAGACTTCATAGGCACTCGCATAAAGCTCCACATCCACTTACAGATATCTGTACAGATCCAGACTATAGACATCAAGATGTGTTGAAGCGGCAAGAAAATGCATAAAAAGTTACAATAGGTTTTATCACAATATTCACAATGCAGAGCACAGAGAATTCTCGGCACTCACGTGTTGCAGTTGCAGTTGCGAGTTGCAACGTAATTTTAGGAACTTTGGGAAATAGGAGGTCCTTTTCTTACCAGCTCTAAGCTTATCTTAGCCAAGTAAGTGAGGTTGCTTCAAATAAAGGACCTTGGTTTTGATAATTATTGAAAGTTTAAAGTGACAACTCTGACCGAAAAATGAAAGTAACTAGTTTTGTGAGTCATGTCATGAGTGTGTTGTGAAAGACTAATTGGTAAATAAATTATTATGTGTAGGTATATATATGTAAGCGGTTTAAAAAATCTTTGTATTAAAATGATTATTTTTTCAATCATATATACAGGCAGCTTTCCAGTGTCCGTGTTCCAGCCAGTTAAACAATCTCGTTAATCAGTAATGGACTTCGCTGAAGCTAGAACGGTATGTATTATGTATTGTGATTTTCAGTATGTTAATTTGTTCAAAACGTGAATAGTTTGGCAAGCAGTACTTTGTAGAAGCTAAAGCTAAGGTGTAAGGGTGAAGGGGGGTTCAGATTTATATGATTAGTCTAAAAATGCTTAAGTCGAATTCTTTTTTTGTTATTCCAGTTAAAAGACTTTTTATATCTGTACAATAAAATTAGCGAAGATTGCTTCAAAAAATGTATCTACAACATGACGAAACGTACTTTGGATGACTCTGAAGCCACCTGTATCTCTACTTGTGTTCAGAAGCATGTTAATGTAAATCACAAGACGATGGAATTTTTCGCAGACNCAAAAAATGTATCTACAACATGACGAAACGTACTTTGGATGACTCTGAAGCCACCTGTATCTCTACTTGTGTTCAGAAGCATGTTAATGTAAATCACAAGACGATGGAATTTTTCGCAGACATCAATCCAATATTCCAGAAAAAGAAAATGGAAGAGCAGGAGAAGGAGTTACTCAAACTTCAAGAAGCTGCTCAAAAATCTGCTGCATCAAACGCACCCCCTGCTGTTGATCAGTCTCAAACATCGTAGTTAATTCTCGCCATTTATGTTTACATAGTTTTTGTTAGTACTACAATAATACGTATACAACACAGTTAAAAAATTATAGAATTTTCCACTGGGAGGGAACGGAAGGTAAGCAACGTATTATATAATTTATTTACTATCATTATATTTACATGCACACTCAACAATCATCAGAGTTGTAACAAAAAATATTTTTTTGTGTTTCGATTTTAGCAGCTAGAGTTAAAATGGCTTGTAGCAGAGTTGAAGCTTGTACTCCACCTGTGCCACCACCAGATGCCTTATTAGCATCCGAATCGAGCAACATATCGCTTGTGGTTTTGATGGGTTTACCAGCAAGTGGGAAAACAACTTTAGCAAATAAATTATGGCAGTTTTGTAAAGAATGGCGAACAATAATGGTCTCTTTTGATGCATTTGTTCCGTTAAGTATACAAGCAGAAATATCTCAGCAAGAAATCGATGCAGCGGCAGCTAATGCTAATAATGCTAATTATATTAGTCGAGCAAAAAATTTGCGAAAAAAGTTTATTTCTTGTGTAGATACTATAGTTAGCTTTAGTAAAGTTCAAGAAACATGTAATGGGAAAGATTCCAAAAACGCCAATGTCAATACTTCTTTAATCCTTTTAGAAACGTTATTATCTACCTTTGAGCCGCTAGACTGTATTTCGAATCAGTCGTTTGTTTCAAAGACGAAAGAAATCATTGTATCTTATAGTAGTTTATTAGGTGCTGGAAATGGTACAGAACATTGTAACACTGTGATTCTAGTTGATGATAACAATTATTACCGCAGCATGAGAAATGATTTTTATCAAATTGCTAAACTGTCAGAAATCGGATTTTGTATAATTTATTGTAAAGCTCTGTTGAAAATATGTTTAGAGAGAAACTCCCATAGGCTTGTCGAAGCTCAGGTTCCTTCTAAAGCAATAGTTGAAATGGGTTTAAAATTTGAGGAGCCCAATCCACTGCAAAATAATTTTGATACCTACTGTATTCAAATTGACACAGGAGATAGTACGGCTGAAGCAAATCTTCAGTTAGTGGAAAAAATAATCTTTAGCTCGTTTAGTAATCCTCTTAAAACAAATGTGGATAGAACTGGTGAAATTGAAAGGGAGAGGCGTATTTGTTCTGAAAATGAAATTCACCAAGCGGATCTTCTGCTACGAAAATGGATTGGTAAGAAAATCAACTTGGCGTCTATTTCTGGAATGATGTCAAGATGTGCAAACGGTAGCGGAAATAAAACGAAAAACATAAGTAAAGAGTTAAATTCAAGGAAGAAAGCAACGCTAGATGGATTAAAAACTGGACAACTTCAAGTTTCCTATGAGGTTCATCAAGATGTCGAGTTTCGAGATGAGATCATCAAAATGTTTGAATCTTTGAATTTAGAATAATACATGTATTTAGTATTTTTTGTAGTCCAAAAAAGTAGAGCATTTGGTTTTAAAATTACACTTTTTTTCTATTTCTACTTTGTAGTTTGTCCTATTGCTATTTATGTACATTAAAAGTGATTAGTATGTACATGAAGTATAAAAACATGTTCGTTTATAATTATTCATTTTAGTCTCTTATCTTCTTGATTGTTAAGCATATGCACGGAATATATTAGGGTACACAAAAACAGTTTACATAATAATTATCGTTCCACTTTAAAAACTAATATCTGCAAATGGTTCACATTCTCATAAACAAGTGAAAAACAATATGTCATGTTTGTAGACTTTTGTGGCTGTCTATGAAGTGTGAAGAAGATTAATTTACGTTTATCTGTCAATCACTTGTCATTAATGACACATGACACTAATTGACAGAGATAAAATTCAATCTGCTAAAAACAGCAAGATTTATACAAAAGATAAAGCGTATTGGGGGATAAAAAACTTCGAATATCGCAGCAAACTCTTTTCGGAGATACATGCCCTTTTTTAACGAAGGGCCTTAAAGAACGAATCAAACCGTGTTATTCTGCATAAAACACGCCCTAATATCCCATATTTATCAAATTATGAAACCGATATGGCTTTCACTTATGAAATAATTATATGCCGTGGAAAAATGTTAATGCAATATAAAAGCTCGTCATCTCACAATAATTTAACAGAGCTGAGGTGAATCTTGATAGAGGAATACTTGGTTCTGCTTATAAGTGACACTGGAAAGAAACGCAACGATGCATCGATACACGCTGATTTTGTTGGGGGTATGTGCTCTTGTAGTAGCTAGCAATGCTGAATTTTTGAGAGTTTCCGGCAAAAATCTTATGTATGGCAACGACAAAGTTTTCCTGTCGGGAGTTAACATAGCTTGGAAAAGTTATGGATTCGATTTTGGAAATGGAAACTATGCTGGATCTGGGCCTACTTTAGAGCAATGGATTAAAGACATTTCGAACTCTGGTGGAAACACTCTCCGTAAGTAAAACACTCTAGAAGTTAGACTATTACTCAAAATCAACAAAAGTGTTGCTTTTATCTGTATTAACATGAGAATTCCTTCTGCAGGAATTTGGATTCATGTTGAGGGAGAAAGCACACCCCAATTCGACAACGATGGCTACGTCACTGCTCCAGACGGTCAGGGCACTCTAATTTCTGACCTCTCCAGGTTCCTTGATGTTGCTGCACAAAATAACGTTTTCGTTATTCCTGTTCTATGGAATGGAGCTTTGATTAGGAATGATCGTTACAAGAATCTCATCTGGGATGATGCTAAATTACAGTCTTACATTGATAATGCTCTTAAGGTTGACAAAAATTTATTTATAAAAATTTAAGCATTCTTGGTTTCCCCGTACCATTCATCTATGATGATGATGACCTTTACCTTTATATGTAACGCTATTTATATTTCTGTATTTTTTAGCCGATGGTACAAGCTTTAAAGTCAAAACCAGCCTTAGCCGCATGGGAAATCATGAATGAGCCTGAGGGATCTATTTTAATCGAAGGAAACTCCAATCCCTGTTATGACACCATTAAAATGGGACAATATGGGGCAGGATGGACCAATACTTACGTCCCCATGCAAAGGATGCTGATTTTCATTAACAAACAAGCTGGTGCAATCAAGCGAGAAGATTCCAAGACTTTAGTAACAGTCGGCAGTTGGTCTGAGCATCCTCAATCGGACGCATACGATGACACTTGTAAGCCCTCATTTGTTCATGTACATGTACTACACTAAATATCAAAATTTATATTTTATTACTATTTTACCTAGTCAACTTTTACAAGGATAGTTGTCTGATTGGTGCTGGAGGAGAACAGCAAGGTGTCGTTGACTTTTATCAGATTCATAGCTATTCCTGGGAGGGCAGGTGGAGCGATCATTCACCATTCAAAGTGACAGCAGCTTCATACAATCTGGACAAGCCCTTGGTGATCGGTGAATTTGCCTCAGTTTGTGCTGCGGGTGAAGGTGTTGAAGCACTCTGGAACTGGAGTTTACAATCAAGGTTACAATGGGGCATGGGGTTGGCAGTACAATTTGGACAATGGACATTGTCAAGACTCACAAAGTGAGCAAAACAGAGGAATGAATACAATCCGTGGTTACAATTCTAATGGTGTTATCGGTGTGTCCATTCAGTAAAGTCGGAATTATTTTGTGTGTACGAAGGAAGTTTTACTTTAAAAGTAATGTTGTTGCTACAAATTTGATGTACAAGCCATAAGCCGTCAGTGGTTATTTAATTACTTAATAAATTTGAAGAGTGAAACAAAAAGTAATCATATGTATTTCTTAAGCTGTTCCTTGGGAATTCTCTTGGGGTTGTTCTTCAGGGGTTTCTTGGCCAGGTTGTGCTGGTTCTGGATTTTCACCGCCTGTTGGTGGGGGTGGAGGTGGTCGAACTAGAAAAAATCATCGTTTTGTTACTTAGGATTTTAGACAAAAGCGTACAAAGTATGATTTTGTCGTATGTTACCGAAAGGTGGTCCTGGTCGGTTAGGTCTGAACGGTCCTAATGGTCTCTGAGGGAAAGATGCTGGTCTCTGGGGGAAAGATCCTGGTCCGAAAGTTCCGGAACCTGGAAGAGGTACTGGACCGCTGCCATGGAAGAAAGGTCCCGATTGTGGAGGAAATCGCCCTCCTGGAAGTAATTGTCTTTCTGGGTCAGTTCCTTCGGGGGTTTCGCCTTCTGGGGGTGGTGGAGGAGGACCTTCTGGTCTTGAGCCGCCTGCAGGTGCACCAGGTCCTACTACCCCACCTCCTTCAGCTCCACCTTGAGGTCCTTCTGGGGGTGGTGGAGGAGGACCTTCTGGTCTTGAGCCGCCTGCAGGTGCACCAGGTCCTACTACCCCACCTCCTTCAGTTCCACCTGGAGGTCGTGGTGGGGGCTTTACACCAGGGCCTGCTGGCCTTGGACCGCCCGGTGGGGGTCTTCCACCTGGAGGTGGAGGTCTACCTCCTGGGCCTGCTGGCCTTGAGCCGCCCGGAGGGGGTCGTCCACCAGCTCCACCTTGAGGTAGTGGTCTCCCGTCTTCACCTTGTTGGGGTCGCTGTGCACCCACTACAGCAGCAACAAGTACGAGGGCAACTAAAACTTTCATCTTGACTATCTGCCTGAGAAATAATACTCCAAGTGCTGACCCGTTGTCTTTTTATATGAATCACCTTCCTCTCGTCGCTGAATCCTTTAATGGTGTCATTCAATGCTAATCAAAGTCATCAAATCATATTCAAAACAACAAATAAAAAATAAAACTGTCGAAGTCAGTACAATAACTTGGAAAAACCACATGTGGAAAAAACCACTTCTTTGTTCGATGAAAAAGATTCACACAATGCTAGTAGATTGCTAGACAAATAAGTTCTCGTATTCAGGTACTTACGAATTTTAAATCTCAAACACGATTAGTACGATGATGCATCATCCTACATCATGATATTTATTTGTCAATCCATGCCTTCATTGTGCGATTTGTCTGTTTTCCGCAGCTAGCACAGGTGCACGAAACAATGAAATCAACATCCCAGACAAAGTTCAATGCAAACCACAGAGCTTGTCATTTAAATGTAAATAACACTTTTCTACAATATGCAATATTTAAATCTGCGCATTTCGAAGCGATGTGGAGATTTTGCTCATTTATAGAATCCTCATTTCCTCGAATTCAAGAATGTTCCCCTAGCTTACTTCTAATTTCAACAAAGTACAAGGTTTAATTAATCACAAGCTATTGAGATTGAGATATGATGGAATTTTCATGCATAAAAATAAGTGGGCGACGTAAACAAATGTAAACTTATGTCTTTTTATTAAGACCAACGAAGCAGATATGATCGATAAGATATAGGCATTTTACAAACAGCGTTGTGGGTACTCCGCTCCAACATACCCCATCAAAAACAAAACAAAAAACTAGCTAGATCCTATTAATTAGTAATAATAAGCCTTACAAGAAATATTTATAATAAATTTCAAACGCTAACAGTTGATTAAACATCTCCACCAAACAAATAACTAAACAGACACTGATATTTCCTTTCAATTAAGTTCAGCTGATTGATACATGTTATGTATTCATAATTCATATTACTTTTGTATGCGTTATATAATTTTTTTTCAACGATTAAGAAAGAGTGGGAGGTAAATTCCCATTCCCGAAATTGAAGGATGTTGGCACGTCTTGCTGACGAAATTCATACCCTGTAATAAACAACAAATTAGCAAATGCATACACGTCACAAAATTCTTGATTTTGAGTTCGATTTCATCGAAAAAACTTACCACCACGTTTAAGAATCTCTTTACTCTCAGCCGCTGCCTTTCTTTGATCAGCAAGGGTAAAAATTTCTTGAACGGACTTCCGTTGATCCTCGTTTAAAGTGTTAGTCAAAGTTGTGTACCACGTAGGATCGCTTCTTTCCAAATCTAGCAGGAAGATCAATATGCATTTAAAAAGATGCTCAGCTCAGCATGCTGACTTGAATTGAACTCAATACTTACTCAACAACACTTCTTTAAAAATAATATATTCATCAATAGGACATTCGTCATCATCTAGTGGTGTGGCGTTCTCAGCATGCTCACTTGAATTGAACTCAATACTTACTCAACAACACTTCTTTAAAAATAATATATTCATCAATAGGACATTCGTCATCATCTAGTGGTGTGGCGTAGCATTCAAGAGCAGTTTCTTCACCTGCAGAATAGTCATCATCGTCGTCCTCATCATCGTCATCCTCCTCCTAATAAATATTAACAAAAACTATGAACTTGAACTGCCTACCTTCGTCAAGATTCTTTTGGACAAAATATCATAGAGAATGTGCAAAACTTACATCAACAACTTGTGAGGTCATTGGGAAAGGAGCCTGATTTTGAGATGACTTAATCTTTCGCTCCAGGGTTTCCAAGTACTCGGCTCCTTCCTCGTCAATATCATCTTCGTCAGTGCTGAGGACTTCTATAGATAAATAAAGTAACGTTATCTACACACCATCATTAATTAATTAAACATTTTATTAGCAATAAGTTCCAAAAGCACCTTCCACTTCGCAATATTCATCATCCTCTTCTTCCTCCTCCGAGTCAGTTTCAGCATTTTCTAGCGCTTTAGCTAAAATCCAAAAAATTAATTAGGTTCCATATCACAGGACTCAGGAGGATGAACTAGCATCTAGCATTTTGAAACTAATCGAGAAAAGTACTACTAAAATTACCGGCATATGCGCGTTTGAGTCCGTCAAAAAGTAAAATGAGAGATGGCAAAATTTCCTTGGAGCATTCTTGAAGTCCAGTTGGCCTATTTTGACTCTAGAATGAAAAACAACGGTTAAATAGAGAATTAAATAAAGCCAAAACTCGTCGAGTACGTTGAGATTTTTTTACATCTAAACAAAGTGCTGGCTGAAATATACTACTCAATTGACTTAAACCAAGTATGTTCATCACCTTTCCTACCTGTAACAAAGCACAGAGACCCAACACACAAATTTTTCTATCGTGTAACCCAAGGAAGCAGTCAGTATCCGCGATCCACTGCTTAACAAAAGCGTCCATGCTTGACACCACCGATAATGTGAGGTTGATATCATGATACAACGAGGCAACGACAACCTAAATGATAAAAAAGTACGATTATTATTAACTCCATCATGATAACAACAAAAGATTAATTAAAGTTCAATTGCTGAGAAGGTTAGAACATTGTACCTGAAGACACATAGTTCTTAATTCTGATGTTTTAATTGACTTGGACAATCGCTCCAGTGCAAGTTGTAGTAAACTAGGGATGACATTTTGAATTCGATGACGGCATTGCAAAATCAAAACTTCAATCAATTTAGCAGCATGGCACTCAGCATCTTCCCCAATTTCCGCCGAGTCATCCATTAAAACCTTTTTAATTACGGTGCATATTGCAAGCAGTCTATTAGGGTCGGCGAGGAAAGCTTCCGTGTCAACCGTTATATAATTGTGCAGTGCTGGCATTAACTCAACAAAATATTCAGTCCCGTCTCGTTCGACAACTCTTTAAATATCAAAACCCCAACATTAATCCAACATTCTACCAATAAACAGTAGTTACCCAATATTATTTTAGTCAGTGCATGCTTGCTTACCTATAAAGGCCTTCAAAGACCTGCCACATTGCAGGAGTAATATGTTTTTCAGTCAACGACGCTATCAGCGAGAAGGCTTCTTCGTAAAATTCCATAATAGACTTCTCTAAAATCACGGACACAACCTGGAGAAGAATAGGTTCCAGTTGCAAGCAGATTTCGGGCTGCTCTTCCATCACCACCAAAATGGTTTCCATTGTATTTAAGAGTCCCATTGCGACGATGGTTTTTTCACCTAGGTTTATAGTCATTATTAGAAAAGTCCTTTAATAAGTTCAAAATTGAATAGTCATAAAAAATAATCAATTAGAAAAACATTAGTACCATCAGCGTCTCCAACACCGTCCATAATTTGAGAAAATGTCTGAGCAAGATGCACACAAATATCATTGGCAAGGGGAGCCACATCGTTGACAAAGGAGCAAACAATTTTTTGAAGTACATTGGTTAAATCATCATTTTCAGTAGACCGAAGGATTTGCAAAAGCTCCAAACATAGTGGTCCAACATGTTGCTGAAAATACTGATGCGTGCGATGCTGATCAGAAACGAAGGCCTCGATAGCAAAAGCTGCTTCGACTTTCACTGGCAGTTCCTCATCCTTATTCAGTACAGCAGCTATCAATGCTCGCACAACTTCAGTGAGTATCTCTTCCCGACTAAACTTCAGCGTGGCAAGTTTGGACAGTAGCCAAGCAGCTCGAGCTCGTAGGAAGGGGAAAGGCGCAGTCATTGAGGGGAAAATGTAGCGTATTAACACGTCATCAAATTGTTCTTTATATTCATCCTTCTTTAGCAGAATATCAGCAATAGCTCCGACGATATGAAGAGCTCCATCTTTCCTATGAGGGGTTGCATTTGGATCATTTAAAAGCTGCGTCACAAGTTGAATACAGTTTGGAAGCACGCCTTTCCGCTTTTTGCACATAGCATTAAGAAGTTGCTCTCCGCAAGTGACGGCTGTGTCAGCATCAATGGCATCTATGGAATGTTCAATTTTAGTATTTAGTTCCCTTCTCTGCCACCTCTATTGAAAATTCTAAGTGCATTATTGTCTTATCACCACATCTTACCGTATCTGGAGCGAATGTATTCAATAGGATCATCTTTCCACAGACGATCATCCTCTTCAGAATGACACATGAGGGGGAATATCACATCAGTAAGCATAGCGTTTGCATGAGGCTTCATAAATTTCCACGAATGGGCATGGCTAACAGCATTCTACAATTAAAAACAAAATTGAAATTGTACTTGGCATTTTTGTTAGGGATAGTAATTTGAATTTCCCAAAAACTTACTCTCAGGTACAGGATTGCATCTCGCAGCACTTTCTCTGCAACAAAATTCCCTTTGCGGTATGCATCCATTATCTTAAAAACGACTTCCAGTGCACCTTGCGAATACGTGTTCAAGTAGTACTGAGCAAAATCTTTATAATCCTTGGTAACTCCTCCTGGACTCCCATATCTTTCGAACATCCTGTACAGTATTCTCATGGACCACTTCTTTGTTTTCCACCACTCGTTCTTTTCCAGTTCCTCTTTTTCGTCTTCATCATCTGGTTTCTTTTCCAATTCAGCATTACTTCTATCGAGAACTTGACGTACAACTTCCATCCAACCACGGAACCTTTCCCATTGTCCCTTATTACCAAGGAGGGGAAGAGGAAGGTAATGCTGGGTGAGTGCAAAAAACATTTTTAAAACCAAGCGTTGCATCATCAATCCTGGCTGAGATGAGTCAGGCATTAGTCTCTCCATTATTTGTTGTACAAGTAAGTTTGTGACAACAACAATTCATGTTACAGTCAGCAGATACAGATACACAGCAAGCAGCTCACTCAACATTGCATATTAATGTAATATCTAAATCTAATTCATAATTATAATTACCGTTTTTAACTGCTCTTCAGCTATTTTCCTTT
>JAHZNA010002872.1:0-15706 GCA_027743935.1 Sinodicranocentrus sp. ZH6 | reverse complement strand
GCAGCCAGCTAGAAAATATAATGTTTGTTTCACGCATTGCTTCAATAATTATTAAATTGAAAGAGAGACACTAGGGCAAAGCAAATTTTCATTGTGCATCATCAGCATCTGCATTGATAACAAGATACACCACGTTCTATTTCTTCTGTCTATCTCCATTATTTCTTTTTGTTAGAATTTTGAATGTAGAAGGTCAAAATGCAATTCTATATTCATTAGTGAGGTTCTCAGTTCTCACGAATGAAATGGAAATTAGATTTCAAGTCCAGAACCTGTTTACAGGTAAAGTAGAAAATAAAATAAGAGAAATTTATGTTTCTGTTTTGAAAAATGATACTTGGAGAAAAGATGGAAAAGAAAGTGTTCATTCAGGTGAAAATGATAACAATGTATGTTTGCTCATAGGTACCTAAAGATTCACTAGTAGCGACCAGTCGCCCATATTCATTACGCATTAGTTTCGCACATCGCTCTGAAATCATTTGAAAATACAGTGGATAAACAGCGAGATTTTAAAAGCTTTATAAAATATTCAGTGGAAGAGTACATGCTACAAAATTGGAATGATTTGATAGAGCGGAAGTAACGAGTTGGCATACTTTACACCACCGCGTTTAACACATGGGTTTAGATTAAAATCTCTTCCGAGAAGCCATGCACGAATACGTTATTTTTACGTTAGCATACCTCCATACACGAGGACCGGAATCAACTTTCCCTTGCGTGTGTTATTACTGTTCATGTGTGCTTTTCATCGTTGTGCTTTGTTGGCTACTAGAAATAGGCTATGGTTTATATACGTTACATCATCAGTCTTAACTTATTTTAGCTGCATATTTTTATTACTGCTCGCAGATCTGCATTCACATGTGCTTCAGAAGTTATTAGATTGTTATTACATTAGCTCTTTTAGTAGAACGCAATGAAAAAAGTAGCACAAAGTCTAAATTTGTCTTCCTCTGCAAGCCCCTCTCATATTGCAGCAAACAACAGATCCTTGTGTGAATCTATATCCTGTCAACCTTGTTACACTAATATGCATACTAGTTACATGCACAAAGTACTCTCTTTATTGTTAATCTCCAAGAAGCCGGTTGTTTTCCCACAATAGTGAAAGTCTGTTTCCGCGATATTTTTCAAACAAGCCAAACTCCAGCTTTCTTTACACTACACAACAACTTTTCTTCAAGGGTAGTTTTAACAAGCAACATAAGTAGTGATACCCGTTCGTTAGTAGCAAAGTATTACATAATATACTTCTTTGAAAAGCGATATGCAACTGTGTATTATCAAAAAACTCCCCTAGTTATATACAGATGGGCAAAAAGTTGAAGGTTATTTTAGAGAGTTGTTTACCACTAGTACTATTACCACTATCATTTCATCATCCTCCTTTCTTCCGAAGCCATCGTCATCACCAACATTCTAGCAAACAAAATCAAACTTTCTATTCGCACACATGTCACCGCTGCCTTCACTCATTCTCCAGTTTCTCCAACGGCATTTTTTGCTCTCGTTGCTCTCCTCTTTCTCCATTGCTATAAGTAGATTGGCAATGGCGTTCAGTTTTTTAAGTAATATTTGATTCCAGCCTAAAGGTGTAGAACACAAGAAGCACGCAGTTCAGTAATAAGAAAGCATGAAAAGCCCCTTGGTTTTCTTTGAGACGCGTACAAAGTATTTTGTGAACAGGGAGACAAACTCAGCGAGAGAAAAAGTTCTCTCTGAAGTGGACAAAGGAGTAGGCAGGGTTTTCTGTTTTTAGAGGGAAATATAGAGACAGCGTATATGGCAAGAATGGAAATGCTATGAAATACTCCGTCTCTTGTTGAAATGACCATGAGTAGGTGTACAAAAACGTTTCCATTCTTTTGTTCCAAATGTGTTTTACTACTCATTGATACACTACTGGACTAGAACTGGGTTTTTTCTTCTCAGTACATTGCTTTTCTACACAATGAAAAGATGATGGGATAGCAAGGGATGATGAAAGGGAGCTAGAAAAAGCAACCAGTTCAATTGGCACTAAATTTCTCATCACTCTAGTTGCTTCCTCCTCGAGCATAAACTGCTTAAGGCTGTGATGATGTACGGGAAAAGTTCTTCCGCTGAGAGGAAAAAGCATGTAGCTTTTTCTGTATACTCAATCCTAATGTAATTCTACTTCATTGGAAGTAAGAGGCTACTTCGAGAGAATGTGGAACATAGAATAGACAGACGAGCATATCTACACGATTTGAGTAGCAAGCAGGAGAGAGCAAAAGGGAAAGCAAATAAATAGACAGGCAGGCTGTGACTGCCATTCACAATGCCCCAGAGGAGAGAAAAGGACGGGTAGTAAGTAGTCAACAACAGGGAAAGAGAGCAATTCATGTGACTCAAGGAATAACCATAGATTGTGCGTCCCTTTACAATTTTCTCTTCCCTACACAATTTCCTCTATTACGATAAAGTAGAAAAATGTTGTCATGCAGGATGCAGAGGAAAATGTTGTCATGCAGGATGCAGAGGAAAATGTTGGATACACATACACACACATTTATTAATAAAGCATAGGCCCTTATATTCTCCTGAGAGAAGGGAAGAAGTCGACAAACTATAGAAAGCCATTTAATGTATGTAGCATTGGTGTAGCAAAGTAGCAGTATAAAGTACATAGTAAGTGGGACATGAGGGGCAAAAATGAAGTGCTTGTCATTATTATTCCATTTTCAAGAGTTACAGCGTGAAACACACACACGGTCACACACTTTTGTCACCATTCACTTTTCACTTCACAAGACTAATCGCCAGCCATTCAATATAATTTCGATTAGTGAGCTGTAGTCTAATGCACATACGTGATAAAAATGGAGAGGCAAGTATGAAGAGCTATTGAGCAAAATCCGAACTATATATAGATGTAGAGAGGGCTTATTAATAAAACGGTTGGATGGAGAGGAGCAAAGGATTTACTGAACTGTTGATAATGCGCCTCTTTTGTGGAAAGCGACTATACACCGGCCAAAATGTTCGGATTCGCGTTATAAAATATTTTGAAGGTGTTCACAGCTAGGATCTCTCAGTGGTTTGAGACAACAATGAATAGGCAGAGCATGTCCAATATGTATAGGCATTTTCCACACTTGGTCGGTGTATGCTCTGGCTTTATATCAATAGGATACGAGACAAACGGCATTCGTCATCCCGCCAAGCTAGCTGGGCTACAGGAGTTTATCAGAGTCAAAACAAAGACTTTTAGTTGAAGCACTTTACAAGTGTGCTCACCCCGATAACAATTGTCGTCACTCACCACACCACACTAGGGAAAAGTCGGCAGGGACAAAATTAGGTGAGGAGGGAATACTGAAATGTGCTTCATTTTGGAACCGTGTGATCCGAATTACATAACAAGAGAGAAGACCACGAGAGCGCTGTCCTATATACTTATGATTTCACGTAGATTTCCCTTGAATAAATGAATAAGAAATGAGGAATACATAAAGAGAATGATATGCATTTCCTCGCCCTTTAACCCTATTGTGCCGTCATCTAAGGTAGTAATTATATGTGAAGGAGAGTTGAGTTATAAGAAAAATAAAGGAAAAACTCACTTCCACTCTGGTACTCTTCAGAAGCTGATGAGTGTTATTAGACTCTCACTCCAAACTTTCCTTCGACTTACAAACGAATATTTTAGGTAGCGCATTCGACTCACAGGAAAATTCATATTATTAGGAACTCGTATATATATGAAAAACTAGCCTTTTGTACATGTGACCATCATCATGCATTATTCAATTCACAAAAGAGAACTAGAAACGATGGCAAAGGGTGAAATCTACATTTCAAAATGCTGTCCTGCTTCACTTTGTCTGGGACTATGGAGCTTTGAGTACAGCAACAAAGCTTCAAAAGTCGTGGTAATAATGAGCTACGGTTTCGGACATCACTGCAACCTATGCATGGTTGAAGTTTTCACAAAAAACCGCGTATATCGTTATAAATTATAAAGGGTAAAGAAGTTCAGTTTCACAGAAAGTAAAAAACATGCTTTCATCATGATAAAAAAATATGGGTAAAGGGGATGCTAGGAACGTGCTTATTAAACGGCTGAAACAGAGTAGATAACGAGATTTGAGATGAAAAAAAGGAGAAATCGTTTTCGTATTAGAGACTCATTAGTACTACACTTACTAGTAAAAAGTTATTTGCAGAGTGGACTTTCCAGTAGTAAGGAAAGATAGTAGTGGATAAGTAACACTTTATGTGTGCATGTATTACATAAAAATCTCCCATTTACACTTGACTTGCAACCACAAAACTTTCTCCTAGCATGGAAACCCTGTTTGTGCATGTCTTTTAAATACTGAATTCTAGGAGCTATCTTTTCAACAGAGGAGGTCAAGAACCGATTCCTGAACAAGACGGACGCAGGGACTGGCTCGACTGGCACAACAGCGCATAGGAAGGACAGCACCAGCTCTGTGGCAAGTTCAACAACAGGAAACAGCTCGACAAACAACAGACCTCGTCCTTTCCAGAGCCGTTTTCAGCCAAATAAAACACCTGAAAAGCCAGTAGAACCGGCTAAAGAGGAGGAGGAAGATGAATCAAGTGAGAGTGAAAGTGAAGAAAGTGAGAGTGAAGAGGAGTCTGACTCCCCACCACCCACTCCACCAAAAAAGACAACTGTGCCGGAGACGCCAAAGTCGAGAATGGAGAAAACAGACATTGGTCCACTTCTTGCGAGAAGTGCTAACGCCAGAGATACGCCGTCCACGACGAGCAACTCTACGAGTAGTTCCTCATCCTTGTATGCAGCAAGGAAGAGGGCGGAAGAGCCTCAGTCACCAACACAAACAACGCCTTCAGCTTTGAGTACGTACAGGAGTAGAAACAGAATCGCATCCCCACCAACGAGAGATCCTGAGCCTGAACCAATTAGGCGATACGGAACTTCTGGCACGGGGACCACATCAAGCACTTCTGGAATAGGCAGCTCTAGGTTTGTTTCCATTATACCACATTAAACAATACGAAAGTACATTCAACTATTTAACTGGCAACATTTAAGCAAATGGCCAGTGAAAAAATATTTTGTTTCACCTTTTTATCCTTTCCAAGCAGGTATCCATCTTCATACACGTCTTCAGCTTCAGATTATACCCCATCAACAGGATTAAGTCGCAGTAGGACTGGTACATCACTGTACTCGCAACCTGCAGATGACACATCTTCCAGATTCTCCTCCGGCCTTGCGAGCAAATACTTGAACCGCTCTCGTCACAACTTCGATGTTGATGATCACACAACACCATCAACAAGATACGGTTCGTCTACGACTACACCCACTGCTTCCTCTGGGCCTATGACCAGGCGGAGTTACCTGAGCAAAAGTAAGTCGCCCTTGCCCTTGTTCAATTATCGAGAATGGTTTTATTGTATGTTTTATAGACCGGAACGGCACAACAGATTCAGACAATAAGTCAAGTAGACTATCCAGCTTGCGGGATCGTCGAGCAAGAATTAACCGAAGTAAATCTTCACACGACGTGCTTGCTGGAATCGACTTCAATAAGGATGAAGAGGAAGAAGAGCCAGAGAGCCCAAAGATCACATACAAATATCAAAGGCGAAAGTCCACTGCCATTGGGGGTGTAGAGGAGTACAAAACTCCATCAGCTGAAGATACAACGAGCTTAAGTTCATGGGCACGTTATTTGAAGAATAAATACGGGAAGGATAAACAGCCCGCAACTCAGACTGTAAGGTCACCGGCAGATGACCCACCACGATTTCACTTCTCCACAAACCCATACAAGCACAAGAAGCGACTTCAATTCAAGTTTGGAAGTCGTGGCTCTGATCCTGGTCTTTTCACTTGGCCAAGAGGAATTGCATCCGGGCCGGATGCCTCAATTGTTGTTGCTGACTCATCAAATCACAGAATTCAAGTGTTTGATCAGTATGGAACCTTTGTGAAGGAGTTTGGTCAGTATGGGAATGGTGAAGGTGAATTCGACTGTCTTGCCGGAGTGGCTGTGAACCGCATCGGTCAATTTATTATCTCTGACAGATACAACCATCGTAAGTTTTCTGAAGTTTTGACCCATCTAGAATTCGTAATGGCTTAATTGGGTGGCGGACAGGTCGCGAAATTATTTGGGAGGAGAGAGCGTTTGCCAATTTTTTGACGGCACACAAAACTGTTTTTTTTAGTATCTCTAACAAAATTAAATATCTATTTTATTCCTACTATCCACTATTATTGGGCAACCAGTGTACTGAAGACAAAACTTATTGCTGTGTTCTCCTTCAGTATCGGTTTCAAAATGTGCTAACCCGAGATTTTTGATAGCACAAACACTCACAAACGCACGCACTTTTGTACCATCAGAAAATAAATTGATTGATTCGTTCGACGTCAAGTAATCAATCAGTTTTTTCTGTTGTTCGAGGTCAGTCCGAGAAAAGTGTCACACAACAACACTTACTACTTACATTTATGTTTATGTTTAGAAAGCACATGTTTTCATGCCCCAATTAAATATGTACGAATTCTTATTGTGAAAACCGATGAAAACTGCCAAACGTTCTTATCCCCATGATTTTGTGTATTTGTCTGGCATTCAAGAACTTGTCAGCTATTAACCAGTTAACGTTCATTAGTACTTTGTTCGGTACTCTTGGCTCGGATATGATGTTAAAACTCAAATGTCCATTCTGTGATATAACGTTTAATTTGTAGTAATATGTTGTTCATTGTGTTCAATCAAACAATGAAAATTAGAGGTATATGTAATTTACCTCTAATATTTTCATATGTTTAAGCCTTCGAGGTTGAGGTGGTACCAAACAAAGTAATTTCGTGAACAGTTTTCGTGAAAATGAATAGAATAATTGTAATTACTAACAGTCGTAGAGCTGTAGAAAATAATTTTAATTTCTTTCTCATTTTATCGTGCCGTCTATATCCTGTTGTTGTGATATATTTAAAATATTTTACGTGAACTAGTTGTCTAAAATTGATATTCAAGATATGCTTTTAACTGTCACTGCGTTGACAAAGAAGGATGATGGGAAATTTCATTTTGTGCTCTTTGTTTTTCTAGGGGCGTGGCCGTAAACGAAGAAGGGTATATCTTTGTAGGTAAGTTGTTCATTTTTATCTATTTGATTATTTGATTCATCTAGACGCATGGAATAATAAAAAATGTCTTCTGAGAACCCACGAGCAGTCAAATGATTAACTTGATGTCAATTTTAATTTAAGTTACTTTCCAAAGTAAAAGTGAGTAAAAATGTCGTTTTGACTTTTGTCATCACATCAGATCGTTCATTATAATATCCAATACTTTTTCACATACGGCGTTCGTGTATTTTATCTTTACCGGAGAATGAACCTTGCGAAGAACAAAACTAAAGTGCATGGATAACGGAAATTTCAATTTGAAGGAATATATATAGCTATAGAGAAATACAAAGAAGCACATTTCCCCTCGATATTCTTATTCGGTAAATTTTTTTCTTTGTCCCTTCCAACATTAAATGCTTAATAGGTATTTAATTTCAGAGACGTTGTTTTCAGTTTAACTGCATATTAAGTACGTATACTGTACAGTAAACGTGCTCTATTACAGTTAGTAAATCTTTACATGCATACATTTATTACTTTCAACTTTACAGTCTCAAGGCTTCAGTCAGTCAACGTCAAAAACAGATGAATGAATAGACAAAGTGTATCAACAACTTGTAAATTGGAATTCGCTTTAGACTTTATACCTAGCCAACTTTTAACTTTTGATGGTAAACTTTCTCCGTCTTTAAAATTGACACATCTTTTTTGGTTCTCTATTATTACCTTCGTGATTTCGTAAGTAGTAAATGGGTTTCTGAAAATAACGAAAGGCATTTGTCCAGGAAGAACGATATTACACGCTTGGTAGTGCAGTAAGGCGATGCTTTTTGTACTTTTCTCAAAAAGACAACATCAAAGTGAAGCTGTGAACATGTTGTGTTTGCAAGTCGTGCTCTATATAAAGCAATCTGTTTTCACATTTTCTCTTTCCAGGGGATTCTGGGAACAACCGTATTCAAATCTTTAATCCGGATGGTACTTTCCTTCATTCATTTGGTGCTTGGGGTAGTGGTGACGGAGAGTTTAAGGGAATGGAAGGAGTTGCTGTCACACCAAATGGGAGTATTCTTGTTTGCGACAGAGAGAACCATCGGATTCAAGCATTTTAACACTTTTTCTCTCTTTCTTTCTCTCTCAACTTCTTTTCATTTTAAATTATTATTATTGGTACTACATGTTATATACTATAAGCAAGTAATGTATTAATGTAATGTTGTTTGTGACTACATATATTGTGACTTTTACGTATGCTGCGCTGACTCAGAAAATATATATGTGTTAATATCATACGAACGTAATAGAAAGCTGTTTAGTTATATATGAGAATTAGATGTTTAATGATAAAAGACTTAATGGATGTGTCTGCAAGTTGCCTTCGAAGTCTTAAGATGAAACAATTAGATTTCCTTTTTCACTGGCGATTCTGTGCGAACCTAAACACGAGTTTATATAGCATTTAGATGAATTACATTATTATGGTTTTGTATTATGTATTGTCCCTCCTCCCGACCCGGCGGCATATGTACATCTTTCTCTTTTACGGTGTATATAACCACTTCTAGAGAAAAGTCGACTGTCCCTTAATGTTGACATGAAATACACGTTTACAATACAATACCAGAAGCTTTTCCCATATCTCCATTTTCATCCCGTTACCACTATTGACGTCATTGAATGGTGGAAAGGCTTCTTCCTTGCCATTTTCTTACTTTCTTCCTCTTGATGATGATATATTACCTGTGTATTGTAATGTGTGCGAATGGACAACACGAAAAATATTTCGAAGTGGAAAAACAAGTCGTAGGTTTAGTTCATATCGACAATTCTATCAGAATCATAAATGGATATTTCATATAAATTGAATGTATTCAGTTTTCGGAGAAATTCCCAACAACTCGCTACAACGCAAACTACTCCGTATGCACTTCATGTATCAAAGCGAAAAACTAATACATCACAAAGTGCTTACATCTCACTGATTTTCTGTAACATTAGCAGAAGGACGTGAAATGAATAAAATTGAATTTCTTTTCATATTTCTCATATTTCCCCCACAGTTTTACTGTCAGAAAGAACTAGACTCGTAAGTTATTTTTCATTTGCAAAAGTCTTCTATCTATAAGCTTATTGTCTGACAATACTTATATCGGCACCCATTTCCATCGTGTAATATACATCTTATCTTGACAGTTTAAGATGTATTTCATGCTCTTCCCTTAATGTGAGCCAAGAGACTTGAGGAGGCACATGCAAAATACGAGGAAGGTTGCTTTCTCGGCTTAAATTTAATCAGATATTTACCGTGCAAGTATTCAAAAATTCACGAGGGGTAGAAGTTGGAACAATTTTAATATTAAAATTTTCCTCTCGCGTTCGTGTTGTGTCATTCACTTTAACAATTAAACGGCATAAGTCATATAAATCTTTAGAACATAATTATTTAAACAGGAAACGAAGGTCGTATATGAATTTCCAGCATTGGTGAGAGTAAATGCGTGTAATGTATCAAATATTATGCAAAACACAGACGTCTCATAAGTCAAGGCAAATTAATCATGATGGACTTCAATTCAGAAAAGAACTGGGAAATTATACGATAAAAATCTAAATAAGTAATTCCTTTTCTAACATCAAATAAATTATACCAAGCCTCGTGATATTTTCACACTGTCTTGAGTCAGCATTAAAACTAAATAAAAATGGTAGCTCCAGGTTGTATGCAGATTCATATCCAAATAATTAAATCCATTCATCTATCCAATTTGTTCGATTATAGGATCCATTTGTTCTTCAAATTTTCACAAACGTTACACAACATCAATAACAGCTATTGGTAGCTTGGAAGAGAAAGTGTAAAATATAAACTTTAGATCATGAAGAAATAGTTTATCTCAATTTATATAAAAATTGTTTTATTAAGCTTCATGCTAAAATTACAAAAGACTTGCAAACGAGGTTATCACGGCGTCCTTCAAACTGAGAATGAGTTATTTTAGAGTATTTTCTATTTGGATGGATGATTAACTTTCAGTAAAATTTACTTAAGATCCCACCTCTGGTAGAAAAACACTTGCCAGTTCTTTCAAGCGAAAATAACATGCAAAAGTGAGTGTAAAACGTTGTATAAACAAACCCCGAGAAAGAAGGAGGAATCTAAACCGATTGACAATGCATATGTTGATTGACAGATACAATTCAGTGCGAGTATATTTAAATGAGTTTGCGAGCCTTTGATCATAAATGCATCAAATATACTGTGTATTTTCCACTTCATAGCTTCACCTTGTCAAATGACCTGTCAAAAAGAGACGATACTTGAATTGAAGGGCTCAAAAAGGACACGGTCATAAAGTTAGATTCCCTAGAAGTTTCTCGAGTCCTTCATGTGGCATGGAGTGTAAAATTTCGATACACTTTGTAGTACGGGTAGTATGTGCTCTTTTTTTCGAGACCTAAGCAGATTCTCCGAAAAGCGGTTCTTATATGAAATGAGCAATTTCTGAGCCACAACTTTCACTAACCATCATCTGTGTAGGTACGTAAAGCCGTTCTATTTGGCAATACAACGACAAACATGAGTCATTAAGGGAATTGCCTTTAACACTTTAGGGGTGATCAAAATACATACAAAAGTTGTGCTGCGCTCTTCATAAGGAATATACTACCACCATCGAGAAATCAAAGAAAGTTGTTTGTTTGATCTTAAAGTGAGTGGAGTGATTAGTAAATGAAATTTTCAAGCATCATCGCAGATCTCTACTTTCATCCAGTTTACAAATTTCATCCTCATTACCACTCGGCTAATTTGTTTTACTCTTAAAGCTTTCTTTCTCTCAGCGATTTTCGACAAATTGGCGTAAAAATCCAAGCACAAATAAACCCACAAGTTCCACGTCCTTTGCCCGACTTTTATTTCCCGACCACTTTTTCCCAGACCAAAACTCCCCGACTTGTAAATTGTCCGACCAACCAACTTCCAGAGCGTCATTTACCCGACTACGACAATTGCCCGCTTAACAAACACCCAGACTAGCTTTTCGAATAAGCAATTAAGAATGGAGCATCCAACAATTGGTTAAAATGCCATTTAGTAGATTTTATCCATTCGATGATATTTGGTTATGGCAAGCATGAAACACAGGTAACTGATACGCTAATTTTTACTGGAATGGTCTGAGAAAATTAAAACCAAAACGTTATCACATTTGTGTATTAGTGGCAAATTTATTTTCCATTCTGGCAGTTTGCCCGACCACTTTTTTCCCATACCAAAACTCCCCGACTTGTAAATTGCCCGACCAACCGATTGCCAGAGCGTCATTTACCCGACTACGACAATTACCCTCATAAAAAACTGCCAGAATGGAAAATAAATTTGCCACTAAAACACAAATGTGATAACGTTTTGGTTTTAATTTCCTCAGACCACTCCAGTAAAAATTAGCGTATCAGTTACCTGTGTTTCATACTTGCCATAACCAAATATCATAACCTATCCGTACTCGAATGGATAAAATCTACTAAATGGCATTTTAACCAATTGTTGGTTGCTCCATTCTTAATTGCTTATTCGAAAAGCTAGTCTGGATGTTTGTGAAGCGGGCAATTGTCGTAGTCGGGTAAATGACGCTCTGGAAGTTGGTTGGTCGGCCAATTTACAAGTCGGGGAGTTTTGGTCTGGGAAAAAGTGGTCGGGCAAAGAACGTGATACGAAACCCACAAGCTCACTTATCAGTATTAGGAGGGAAATCCTAGAACTCCGATAAATTTATGTACAAACCTGTAATTCCCACTTCCGTAGCATTCTAAACACGCTAGCAAACCATAGAAGATAGATTATGATTTCAATACTTCTGTTTTGCGCATTATTCTTGATTCATTGATAGTCAACCTACTATTCATACTTTCTCTCGTTGATGTATTACAATACGAAGAACTTACGACAAATTCCCAGCATGTCAACGATTCGCCAAAGCTATCCACTAAAACTGATCCTTGCATTTGATAGGATTTCTGATGAAGTAATCAAGTGGATGGAAAGCGAGAAGATTGAAAGTGTACGACAGGAAAGTAGAACACAATTGAAAGTTTACTGAGCCAAATAAAACAGGAATATTATATTTATATTGCTATATCTCTCTTCAGATTCTTTCCTCTCCAGATACGCTTGTATTATGTTTTAAGTGCTTAAGGGCAGATGTGAGTGCGACTTTGGATGGATCTTCCAAGTAAAACCAATCGACTACTTGTGCTATTCTCCTCAAAAAGAAAGAAAAGGGAAAGCGATATTGCCCTGTGTACGTGATAAAGGACAAGGCATCCCCATAAATTCTGGAGAAAGTGGGTGTGCACGAAGTAAGTAACAAGATGTAACACAGCTTCATCATTGCTATAAAATAATGTTTGTCTAGTGTATATAGCTGATGTTTTCTATTGTCGTGTCGTGCGTGGCACATCAAAGTCAGCAATTGTACAGGCAGTAGAGGTTTAAAAGTAAGAGGAAAACTGTGCTCATGGCATTATAGAATCGAACGTGATGAGTTGTCGGTTTTATTTAAACCGTTTCTCTCTCGTTCTCACTTGCACACTCAGAAAAAAACTTCTTGATTCAAAGCTACTTGCTCGACCCAACCAAAATACCAAAGTCGGCATAGTGTGGAATTCTCTCTGCTTTTTATTTCTCTGTCTTACTCGTATACTTATTTAGCTATAATTTTGAACAAGTCCGAAGCTTAGAACTGCACAAGGATTTTTCCCTCTTTCATGGTTTTACTCGGAGAGTTTGACGTATTCACATTTCATTATGGGGATTTCGACAAGAGAACAAATATCTTGAAGCATGGAACGTTTGAATTTCACGCTTATATGCATACACACAAACGTATGAGTATTTGTATTTAACTTAATACGTGACTGGAGAATTTCGCAGCGTCAACATATACATAATACATGCATACATTGTTATATTGAGAGTTTTCAGGACAGCAAGATAGTCAGCAAAAGATTTGGATTTTCGCAAGCTCTATTGGTCTTGAAAATTCTGCGTAAGTTAGTTGATTTTCCTTGTGGCTACGGCTGTGCCCGTTTTTTTATCCACCTCCAATGTTTCACTCATTTCACGTACGTATTTTCCCCAAAAGCATTAGCATGCGAGTTGCGCAGCACCAAAGGTGCATTGCATAATGCATAGCAGAAGTATATGAAACTTTACTTTGTCATTTGAACGACTAAATATTTTGTGTTCTTTGCACTCACCGTATTTTGGCTGAATGAGTACACACTAACCACTCATGTAATAAATATATAATTGACATAAGTTTAAAATTCAGCTTGTTTAAATAATATAATTAAATTGGAAAATACTGGGAACTAGTCAGCTTCTAAAATGACAGTCAAAACGGCAAATTTATTCCATAAACAGTTATATAGAATATAAGATACATGCTTACAGTAGTAGTAGTTGCCTAAAAATCAAAGGTTCAGAATTATGTAGATCGTTGCACATGACCTGTAAGAGAAATCATATGTATCTGGATCATATAATTAGACACAGTTACCTGAAGAAGAGAAACAGATTCAGTTACTTTTAACTCTTCTCTATACAGTTTTAAATTATCTTACAAGCTGTCATTCAGTCATACTTAAATGTAGAAGTGTCAGTTTTGACATAGTAGAAGTAGAAGTGCTCAACCGTTCAACAAACATCTTGATGACGTGGGGGAACATGATTGCTGGTTTCCCAGTTTCTTATCTACAATTCCTCTTCGTAACTCAGCGTACTTTGGATTGATGTAGGAACACCCACTTGGCTTCTTTAATTAGAAATGGGATCATCTTAGTCTTGATTCACACGAGACCAGACCTCAAGCTAACTACATGACTCTAGGTCGTGTTTTATAGCAAAATATTTTAACGAAGAGAATTGTTTCAGAAATAGAATTGCATTGTGGTTTGAGCGTAAAAGTTCCAGCGTGAAGCATTATGTCCTTCATTTGGTGAACTATGCATACATTTTCCTTTTCCTGGGGAATTTCGTTTAATTCTTGAAATGGCGACAAAAAGCGTCATGTTGTGCATAGAATAGACCTAATCCTTTAATCCATCTACTGTGCATATTATAGTTACTCATACTGTTATTTAACAAATACATCTTCCATGCACGTTGCGGTTTGAGTGTAAAACAGTCTTTCCAGACGACACGACTGCTTGACACGAGGTAAATATTCTTGTACATTTGTAGCACCAGAGCGGAAAACAAGGCGACCACAGAGGCAGGGATCCTATTTCCTTGAACTTCATCTTCGCTGTCATGCGGCACTACAGCTTTGAAATGTGTGTGGCTGCGATGCTTTTCTCGAAATTGGGTTTTAAACACTAGGACACATGAAACACTATAAAATATCAACACATCTTCATTTGGAGTGAGTGCTTGAGTTAAAGGAATATTTACGTCGCACTCATGAAATGCAAAAGTCAAGGTAGTTCAAGGTACACACACACGTCATGTGATATACAATGCGTGAAATTTTAGACATCAAACTATACCAAGAATGTGCAAACATGCCTACTTCTTGGAATCCTGTCTAAAAAGGGGGTTACAAAGTCGCCTCAAGCAATCGCTAATCCGACATCCGATACAACCATGCCGTGGGAAAGTGCTCAGATTTTCAAGTAATTTCATATGTAAATTGGAACTCCCGCCTCGGGATCGAAGAGAGAAATCAAGTTTTTAGTGTTGAACTGGATTGAATGCAGTATTAGGATGTGATGGGTGGTAAAATGGTATTTGTGTAATTTTATCCTCTGGAAGATAATTTATTCTGCACAAGGGTATTTGGTACTCCGAGAGACCCCTTGGTAGGTAATCATATAAGAAGGAATGGATTTTATGAGTATGGATTACATTACATTTGCATTTTGTAAAAAAATTAAACCAACGATATGCACTGTGTATAGTCGATACGCTACCACATAAGAGGGATTAGAGGATATTCATGGAATGGATCCTGCTGTTACATCCTTTGCATCTTTTACATATAATGGAAAAATTTATGTTTTCAATATTGTTCGCTAGGGACATATTTATGCTTTAAGGATAAAAGTTTCATGAGCGAAGTAATCATGATTTTTTTACACAAAATTTATGTCCATTTAGAATTTAAAGTTAGAGAGTACTTCAACAATTGTGACTTTTAAAAAAGTGAATGCTTTAAAAAAATGCTTTCAGCTACATAATGGTTGACGGTTGTTTGGAGAGACAATTATTTTTAAATTGCTTTATATATTCAGAACGACCGCTTTTGATAATTCCACTATGTTACTAGTTACAATATGTATTATCCACTCACGTTTTCGAATTTACCTAAGTGGACAAGCTGAAGTAATTAAAAAGTTTTCCCTTACCCAATTTACATCTTTGTTCACCTCAACAAAAACAAGGGTTACTTTGAATTTAAATTTGAAACTCATCCGTCCACCCCACTAATTCTTTTTTTGTTTACTTTTTTAACTTTCTCAAAATTCATAAGCCATATGAATGAACTTTGGCATCGAAATGTCCTGCGGACAAAAAGGTAGATTCTGCGG
>JAHZNA010002871.1:0-12483 GCA_027743935.1 Sinodicranocentrus sp. ZH6 | reverse complement strand
ACTATATATGATTACGAATTTAATTTAAAAATCTCTCAAATCTTTCGTTTATTCAAAGAAATGGTGTAATTAAAGTAACGTTTGAATTCTCCTTTATTTTCTGGATGTGAGTAATGCGGTTAACAGTTGCAATTAATTTAGTGGAAAAGACACAATGTCATTGAATAAATGTGAGAACTTTGTATCGTACGTACGTGTTTACTGTGTGAAAAGCTTTGAAGCGCAAAGAACATATTTGCCATGTACAACATCCCTGTATATGAATTCCAAAGAAATACGTACATTCACAGACTTCGACCACATAAAAGTTTATCTTCTGTCTCGAGGGTCTTTGAAAATTATTGTATTGTTATGAAAAGTTTGTGCTATTCTGATTCTAATTTTGCATGCAGTTATTCTGATGTAGTAATATGTGTACACTACTACATACAAAATAATCTACTTGCCGACCACACCACTTTGACACATTCCCCAAGTGAAAATGCTTAATTCGAGAAGTTTACAAAAATAATAATATTTTCCGGAACCCCACTTTCTTTAATTTTTTACCTCTAGTTTCAATCAAAAAAAATCAAACCTGAAACGATTTGAAATAATTATTTGTTTTAAAAATTAAATGAAGATAAAATGAATGTGACCCATTCCGCCAATGAAGCTGTTTGCCTACAAAAAATACTGTCTACCACACTTGTGGCATCACATCATATTCTCACAAGAGTCTATGCCACTGCCTTCTCAAATTGTAAATGACATGCTTGTGTTTGCAATTTCCTATCTACCAATGCTACTTCTTCACATAAGCTCGTAATAATTGTCAAAAGACTTCGGATCAACAAAGCTCTGAAAATATGCCAAATCCAAAATAAGTGAAAAACATGAAAAACAAAAAAATCCCCCGATCACGTTTATTAATAAAAAAACACGCACATCCCCGATCAAATCCCGTTAAATAAATAAATAAATAAATAAACAAATAAAACCCTCAACCATTGAGAGGATTCCTATAGAAAGTAGTATGTACGCCACTCCTCCTCCTCTCCCTACCACTCTGCATGTTTTCCTTAATCCACCCTACAAACTTGGAAACGTCAGTATATAGCACAGGACTGGAACTGGTCCCACAGTGGAACCCACTCGAGAAAACCCCAACCAACTTGTACTGCTCAGGGGCTGACCTAGTCGGACACGCCAACGGACTTCCTGCGTCCCTCGGACTCTGCACAATACACAAAATCCATTGCACACACTAAATTCTATATGCAATAAAAACATTTTTAAAAAAGCACTCACAAAGCACGCCTCAGCGTTAAACTTCCCACTGGCACACACGAGTTTGCTCTGCTCGATATTGAGGTCGTTCCTGAGCAGAGTGTTTTGAGCAACGGTAAAGTTGGTCAACTGAATTTCACAACTATTGGGGTACTCCACCCTCTGGTCAGCCTCGTGCAGTATCCCGTCAGTGTCGTGCGCTGCGGATTTAACCACACAGAATTTAACGACATTAGAGGAAAACATTTTTACACAGAATTTAAAAAAAAACAACTCCGTACCACTAGGAACAGTGTTGACCCCGCCACCATTAGCAGAGAGCTCATCGACGTTACTGCTGGGACTGGACCCAGTAGGATGACTGAACCCAGTAACGATGCAGTCCTCCCCAGAGTGCTCCTCCTCCCCATCCGGCAAGCAAATGGTGCAGTAAGGACTGGACTGTCTCGCAGCAGCGTCGCTCCGAATGTTGGACGTCGGCGCCAGTCTCACCAACGCTGCGATAATCGATAACGTGTACTCATTGAAAATAAATTTGGCAATTCAAACAAACAAACAAAAATGATTAAAAAAATAATAACTAACCGATATCATTGACCCGTTTGAACAACCCCTGAATGTTATAGTCCTCATGAACGATCAACTGCACGATATCTTTATAAGAAGCGTCAGGAGTAGGCCCATTCATGGGGTGCACAAGATGCCTCGACCCCAGAGCGACCTTGAACAGACTCAGGTCCTGAGCGAACAGTCTGCTGACACACGTAGCTGTGGTGAGTAAGAAGTCGTCAGACACCAGCGCTCCAGTGCAGATGAACGAGCCAGGGTCCTGGAGTGTCAGACTTGAAGGCGACCGCACTATCGCTCCCGTCCAGCACACCAGCGATGTTTGCTATATATTACGAATTTTTATTTACGGGTATGGGCAAATTAATGTATGAGACCATACCTGAGCAGCTAGTCGCGACCCATCGATCCGCTGTCCAAGAAGAGCGCTAGCGGCGCTGTAGAAAGTCGCTTTGTACCCACACTTCTCGTTGCCCGACTGCTCCAGCTCTGGTGGGGTTGTCGTTGTGGTGCTAGTAGTTGTGGTACTCGTACTTGTTGTAGGAGGAGTTGTGGTGGTGGTGCTAGTAGTGGTGGTACTGGCTGTTGTACTGGTACTGGTGGAAGTACTAGGTGTGAACTCTAGCCCTTCGCCAGGAACCCCGCCGACAATACTCTGCTCGCCAACGACAACGTGAAAGTTCTCCATAACGCTGATCTCAGTCTGCACCTCTTCAACGACAGGATTGGCAGTAGTGCTCCTGTTCCCTACAATAATCTCAGCGGATGACTCTTCGGACCCTTTGCTTCCAGAGTCCTCGTCGCTCGTGGGGCTACTCGCGTTAGACTCATCGTCCTCCTCAACACTCGGTGGTATCGTCGTTGTGGTCGTCGTCGTTGTGGTCGTGGTAGGGATCGTGGCTGAACATATGACATTGTTAATATGGGCTTCGTGTGTTCAAATAAAATAAAAAACTGATAAAAACTCACAGTTCTCGATGCTCTGACAGCAGACGAAGAAGGCCCTGGGCGTGAAAGCCTTTTTGAGCCCTTCGCAGTGCCCGTTGAGGTCGTCGGCGATGAACTCCTTGTCGACGGTGCAGTCAGTGCCCAGGATGCAGTAGCCGTATCCCTCCCTGCACGTCCTCACTCCTGTTATCACGAACACTCCTGTAATTATAATATAAAACTGTTGAAAAATTCCGACCACAATAAATTGATTAAAAAGTCTGAAAAACCCGACCACAATAAATTGATTAAAAAGTCTGAAAAACCCGACCACAATAAATAAAATTGATTAATAAAAAAAGTCTGAAAAAAACCGGACCCTTGTCGACGACAGGAAGTGCATCCAGGATGCAGTAGCCGTATCCCTCCCTGCACGTCCTCACTCCTGTTATCACGAACACTCCTGTAATTCAAATATAAAACCCCGACTGTTTAAAATTTCCGACCACAATAAATTGATTAAAAAGTCTGAAAAATTCCGACCACAATAAATAAAATTAAAAACGTCTGAAAAATTCCGACCACAATAAATTGATTAATAAAAAAAGTCTGAAAAAAACCGGACCCTTGTCGACGACAGGAAGTGCATAGATCTGAAAGAGGACCCCAAAAAGGACGATAATAAAAACGCTAGTGTTCATGTTGAAATTATGAAATAAATGGCCGAATTATTCAAAGAATATATTATTGTTTTGCAGAAAAAGAGGAGCAGCCAAGCAGTATTGCGAATAAACCCCGATGAATATGCAATGTAACTGTAAATATGATACATGTATGTACTTTGTTACTCATACCGTACATTGTTGAATATACACACACACGCATTGTTGGTGGACCAATGGTAGAAACTCTTCCTGCTGCACTTGACCTAGACGTGTGAAAAAAATAAAAATCCCGTTATGCTACATGTGTGGTTGTATCATCAGCACCGGAAACAAAATATAATTAGGTTTTTTTTTCTTTTTTGTTTCTATTCCCACGGGAACAAGTATAGCCAGCAACAAAAATGTGGGAATCTGCTATTACTCTCCTGTTTATTATTATTTCTCATCACTTTTCCGGTGGGACCTTACAGCCAAGGCAGTTCTCTCCTGGCACTCAAGGGGTAGGAGAAGTCGTGTCCGTTGGGGGGGTTGAGTTCGACAAGTTGGTGAACGGTAGTAGTGTTGTCGCTGATCCTAGTGTCAACTATGAAGGGGTCAGGGGGCAGGCTATTGAGAAGAGGAAAGGTGTCGTCGTCGATGAGGAGAGTAATAATGATAATAACCAGGATATCAGTCTCAGTGGCATTCTCAATGGTACGGAGTTTTAGTGTGTCAAGTTGCGTTTCTTCACGAGTTTATGGCAATTTATGCAAAACTTGCTTACAAAATTTCTAATTAAATGAGTAGAGCGGGCTTGATGGATGATTGTTAATTATTCCTTTAGCCTTTAGTTATTTAAACCACTTAATTCATTTATTGTTTCTATTTTAATCGAATTAACTTCAGGCCTGCTGGACACGTTCATAAACACACCACCACCGCCACCACGACAACAAGCAGTGACGACGACGACCCCTCAACCGTCCGTAGAAGACGACGAAGCAGACGAAGAAGAGGAGGCGTACCAGCAGACAAAAGAGACGATAAACGAGGAGGAGCAGTCCCCAGAGGAGGACAACATCTCAGAAGAGCCTCAAGAAGAACTCTTATCAACCGAGCAGAACTCGACTAACGATAACCAAGGTATGTGTTGCTTATCTCTTTCCGTCTCTTTGTAAGAGTAGCACCGAAAGTAACTATGTCTAAAATTAAACATCAAAAAAACCCAAAAATTTCTCCACAGAAGAACAACAACAACCAACCCGCCCATGCATAGGAGACTGCAGGAACATACTGTTTGGTTTATTCTTATGCGACGAGATCGACTCAGAAGCGTTCTGTTCTGAACCAGGCATGGCGTGCTGCGTCTTGAAAGACTACGAGAACAAGACAGCCTCGACAGAAGACGACGAAGACGAGCCAGTAGAACTGGACCCTCCAAATGACACTGATAACAACGCATCCTCAGAAGACCCAGTAGTAATAAGACCGCCGATACCCCGCTACCCTCCTAACACCAGATACCCACCACCACCGATGTACCATCCACACAGACCTCCGTTCAACCCTTACTACCCTACTCCACCTCCTCAAGGGATATTCCACCAGAGTCCTCTGTTTGCGTGTCCCAAGTACTGCGTCAAGTCAAACTTGGAGTCGTTCTGCTCGAAGCGGTTGCCCAACCAGTTCGCTTGTGGGGTCGACGGCATCTGCTGCGAGCACGACGTCGCTGTTAATACGAAACCGATTGATGACGAGGTCGAGGAGGAAACCACTGCTCCTGCGGTCAAGAACGACTCTGTTAAGATACTAGGGGCGTGTGTCGAGGAGGTCGGCTCCTGCGTCTCACACAACATCATCAACATCATCTGCTTTGGTGAGTTTTTCTTTTTGTATTATTCTGTAATACGTTTTATTGTGAAAATTTAAAACAAATACAGGCCACGCGACCCCCACGGACCTGTACACGTGCCCGCGCTCGAACATGAAGTGCTGCGCAAGAAAAACAGCACTGCCGAAGGAATCGACCGTACAAACGACCCCTCAACCGCAGCAGAAAGACCCGACAACCCGTAACATGACGAACACAAATAACCAGTTCAGCAAATTCAACCAACCCCAATTCCCACTGATCCCGACCCCACCGCCAACACCCCTATTCGCAGAAACAGCCCCACCACAGCAGCCTCACAGCACCCAACCGTTCAACCCGTTCATTCAACCGTTGAGACAACCGATAGGCTCGTACGTGTGTGGGGTCAAAGGGTCTCCTTCTGTGGCCAAGAGGAGGAGGAGAAAGAGGGTCGTCGGCGGGAGCGACTCGTTGCCTGGAGAGTGGTGCTGGCAGGTGGCCCTCATCAACTCACTCAACCAGTACCTCTGTGGAGGGGCTCTCATCGGGACTCAGTGGGTCCTCACCGCTGCTCACTGCGTCACCAAGTATGTCAGCGTTTATTTGTCAATCCATGTCATCATACACTAATTGGTCACATTTTGTTTCAGTATCGTGAGGTCCGGAGACGCGATCTACGTGAGGGTGGGCGACCACGACTTGACGAGCAGGTACGGATCGCCAGGCGCCCAAACGCTGAGAGTAGCGACAACGTACATCCACCACAACCACAACTCTCAGACTCTCGACAACGACATAGCGCTGTTGAAGCTTCAGGGCAACGCAGCGCTAAAAGAAGGGGTGTGTCTCGTCTGCCTACCCTCGAGGAACCACATGAGCGAAATACCAGGGAAGAGGTGCACTGTCACTGGGTACGGGTACATGGGCGAGAGTGGACCCATTCCACTTAGGATCAGGGAAGCTACTCTGCCTATCGTCAGTGAGGACGAGTGCGTCAGGAAGGTCAATGCTGTCACTGAGAAGGTCTTTGCTCTGCCCATGTCCAGTTTCTGTGCTGGTGGGGAACTCACCAACGACGCCTGTCAAGGTCAGTGTTACACGTTTTAATATACGATTCTGTGTGCCTTACTAAGACTACTAATTGCAGGCGACGGTGGAGGACCGCTGGTGTGCAGAGCGGACGACCCCACGACGGGAGACAGTGGGACGGGGTACTACGAGCTGACGGGTCTGGTTAGTTGGGGGTTCGGGTGCGGTAGGGAAAATGTACCTGGAGTATATGTTAAAGTTAGCAGCTTCATCGGCTGGATTCATCAGATTATTAGGTCTAATTAAATTTATTTATTTATTTATTGAGGGGTAATAAAGATTGTGTGATTTAAACCGAACTGTACAAAGATCAAATTTTTACTCTCCAAAGATTTTTACAAAAAAAAATCAATTTTTTAACTCTGCAAAGATTACGCTTCACTGACTGGGTTGGGACGATGTCTTCTGGTTGCGCGTCGCCCTCCTGGTCTTCGTCGAACTGGATGTCGTTCGCTGATGCTGGGTCGTCTACATACAAAACGTTACTTTAGCTATTGCTTTCTTTAAAACTCTACTCAACACACACCATTGAATGACCCTTCTTCGGGTTCGATTATAACCACCACTACCACGTTTTCCTCTTCCACCAACGGATCTTTCCAGCAGCGTGTAATTTAAATTTATCATCCGATTAGTTAGCCGAAACTAATCACGTGTAAACTTACAACCACTGAGAAAAATATACTCACCCTCATTATCGTCCCCACCAGCAACGAGGTCGTCAACCCCGACCACCTTCCCTTTCTTCTTCTTCTTCTTGCTAAAATCAAAGTCCAGAGCCTCCTCTCCACTTAGTCCTACAATCCCGAGCTCCTCTTCAACAACTGCCGCGATCAATTCCTCTTCGATCACAACCTTCTTCACCTTCTTCTTCTTCTTCTTTGACCCGAATGTCTCGAGACTCTCGAGGATGTCGTCGTGACCGGCGTCTTCCCCGTCACCGCCTTCGCCAAAACCTCCGAATTCTGGGGCTCCAGGGCCGGATGACGGTTCTTGAGATGAGTGGTCTTCGATTGGGGCTGAGGACGAAGAGCCCAGAACTGAGTCCAAGTCAACTACCTTCTTCTTTTTCTTCTTCTTCTCCTTTGATGGGTCGAAGATCTGCAAATTTAACATTTTTTATCATGTAATACATTTTATTATCACTTCACGGAAACATTTTTTAGTTCTCTTTGCCATGATTGTTTTGTGATACATTAATTGATACACCCATTTACCTCAGAGTTTGAAGGATCAGCCATGTTTTATTTAGTTATTTAAATTTAAATTCAACAACAGTGTTTTTCAAGCAAGCCGACAAAATATGGTTCATTGCATCAGCAAGATTGACTGGTGCAGGGTGTTATAAACCAAAAGCGTGTGTAGGTAAGGTGCGGGCTTTTTTGCGAAGTCTTTGGCTTTAGTAACCTTAGCTTTTGGCTTTGGTTTTATTTACGTAACCTATCCACCGTGATTAATTTTTCAAATGTCAGGTTAACAATTTTGTTGAAGTTTAGTTTATGAAATTACGACACTCGAAAACGGGTTAGTTAGAGTTATTGATAATTACCACAAGCATGGTGAAATGTAATTCAAGTTTTAATAGTCTTGCATTTTGTGATTTGTCTTCAGTATCAATGCGTCCTCATTCACAATACCTACTGGGTAATTTGAAGTACAACACCTGGTATGCTTTAATGATTCATTTATTTGCAGACATTTTCTTCCAATTGTAATTGCACAGAACAGAATTCAAATTGATAAATAAAAACTTCTAAAAACTATCAAGGAGCAACATAACATCCATTTGAACATTCAGTTAAGTGCTTAACCAACAGACGCACAGACACAACCGAGAGACGATGGACCACAAGAGACAGACGAAAGTTGAATCCCGCACCATAAACCCATAAGTAAAAGGCAAAATAATTCTCAAAGCACCCCACAGGAGAATAAATGGAATAACGAAGATACGACGAAACTCACTCACCACGTAAACCACATAAAATTGTGTACTTTCCTATGTGTGTTTTGCGGAGAGAGAACCAGCTCATCATACTACGAATAGTTGTTACTCCTCCTCTTTACTCACGTCTGATGATGACGATAACAATATATCGCAACACTAAATTTTGAGAGTAACTAACGCACGCCAACCGTGTTATGACGTGATTAAAAAAAATCCCGTTCAAAAGAATAAATTCCCCAAAACAATGTTCCCCCCAGTGCAATGCTCTAAATCCAGCTACTTCACCCAGTGGCTTATCAGCGAGTACCTGAATAGGATAAATAACGACAGTGATCAGAAACCCCCACCACCACCACCACCCAAGAATAACGGAGAGCCGCACTCCTCCTCATTCTCAACAAAACACCTGTTCCCAAAGCAGTTAAACTTATTTTTCAGTAACCACTCGTCAGGAAGCAAAACAAACAACCGTGCCAACAACAACGAGTATAATGGGGTCAACCCACCCACCAGTTCGTCGTCTTCCAGTAGCACTTCATCCCCTGACTCGATTACGATTCCTAAAAACATCGAGTTTATCCAGTTGCTCGCTCTCAACGCTCTCGAGTTCACTGCTCCGATCTACTCGTTTAAGAAACAGGACAAGAAGGAGCAGGAGGTTCAACAGCAGGAGACTTGCAAGTGCCCCAGTACCAGGTCGTTCGTTCAACTCTCCGGGCATCCTGGGTCGTTTGCTCCTGCTGGACCAAACACCGTCTGGAAGAAAATGCCTGAGGACTGCAGTAACTGTGGGGTACAACAGGGGCTCAAACAGGTTCTTCAGCAGTTGGGTCAGTCATTAAAAAATGTCTTTTATGTGTATTGTGTTTATCTTTCCTGTATAATACGACGGGAGAGTAGTAAATAACCCAAAAATCATTTGCAGGAGAACCAGTGTTGAAAGAGCAAAAGCAGAACACGACCCCGATAACTGTATTTTTCAACGACCAGAGCCCGACGTCGTCGTCCTCCTCGCCACCGCCACTGCTCCCCCCGCAAATCTACCACATCCCGACGCCACTGCTCCCAAACGAGTGCCAAGTGTACAGAAGAGTGAACTCTGCCCACCCACCAGACCCGATAACGTTGATAACCCCAAAGTACGTAACGGAAACGTGCTACAACTCTCAAATGTTCCTGGAACTGGAAGACCTGCTCACAAACTTCTCTCAGCCGAACCCAACGATAATGGACATAAAGCTAGGAACGCGAACGTTCCTGGAGTCAGAAGTGAAGAACAGCAAACCGCGACCAGACTTGTACGAGAAGCTAATCCAAGTGGACAGGAGCGCGTGCACAGAGTCGGAGCACGCAGAAAAGGCAGTAACGAAACTGACGTACATGATGTTCCGAGAGAAGCAGAGCAGTTCGAACAGCCTAGGATTCAGAGTGGAAGGAGTGAAGATCGGAGACTCGGCAAACTACAGCCTGGACAAGCAGGTGCACGTGAACTTCAAGTTCCTGATCCACGAGCGAGAGATCGAAGACGTCTTCAAGCGGTTCTGCAAGGGCGACAGGAAACTGATCAACGACTGCGTCAACAGACTCCAGTTCATCAGAGAAACGCTCCAGTCCTCAGAGTTCTTCATGACTCACGAAGTGATAGGGAGCAGCCTACTGTTCATACACGACGACATTCACGTCGGCGTTTGGATGATCGACTTCGCAAAGACGTTCGAGGTCAAGAAACAACTGAGTCACAGGAGCGAGTGGGTCATGGGCAACAGGGAGGACGGCGTCCTCACTGGCGTCGACAACATTGTCAGAATGTTTACCAAATTGCTAATATAATAACACACACGTTAAAGTATATATATTTTTTTATGATACACATTTTTTTTTGTAAAACGTCGTTGTTCGAGCTTAAACATTCATTTTTGACACAATTTTTCATAATAAAAAGAAAACAATTATACAAATCCAACAACATATTTTATTTAAAACCCCACCAAAAATTACACAAAAAAGGAATTTAAATATATAAAAAAACACTAAAAATAATTTACAACCGCATTCACCCTCCGACCTTCTTGAACTTGAGCAAGCAAGCATACTTGTTCCTGTTCNCACACTTTCACATGCTAAAGAAAATCATATTCCTTTCTCAACACCATATATAACTTAACTAGCAGTCACAACATCATCCAACAAGCATACTTGTTCCTGTTCCAGTTAGTAACTACCCTAACGGCGTTTTGTCATTTCCCACTGGAACTATTCCCACCAGCCCCACTACCTACACCAGACTTGCTCTCGAAAAACACCCTCAAGCTATGCCCCGCTTTCCCAACAGGACTGTCGTCCTCGTTAAACGTCTCGCAGTTGTCGAATATCAACCTCACGTCCTGGAGAAACGCCTCCTTGTTCTCGTAGTTGTTCGCCACGAGTCTTGTGCGTATCGTCTGCAGGTCCATCGGCGTCTTTATTATCTAATTCGGGTAGATAAATAGTTATTAAAAAGTCGGGGTAATTTTTTGATATTTCATCACAACAATAATGGCTCGTGATTGGATATGATAAATTAGTTAAAGGCGGATGCACAATCATGAAACACAGACTGACATTCTTGTAAGTAGGGAACTGCCTGGTGTTGACAGGCTCAAGAAAAGGCCAAGTGTCCTCATGCCCGACAAGATCATCAAGAATGCGCTCGCACCACCCCATCTCGTTCTTCTGCTTCTCAATGAGCTTCTGCTGAACGACGACGACTTTCTTCTCCTCGACAAGGACCTCCTCCTCAGCAGCACTGACAACCTCAAGCTCAACAGGAGGAGCAACGACCTTCTTACTCTTCTTCTTCACCACGACATCTTTCTTAACAGGAGTACCACCACCACCGTCACTCTCGACACTACACACAGCAACATTACTAACAAAACTACTCGAGTTATTACTGGAGTCACTAACATTCCCTGACTCACTAACCCGATTCTTCTTTTTACTGGGACTACAAGCCTTCTTAGTAGGAGTCCCGTTATTGACGACGACCTCAGGTTTGGTACTAACAACCGGAGTAGTGGCAACAACGACCCGGGTCTCACTGTCACTAGCATTCCCACTAGTATTCATACTAACGTTAACAGCCTGACTCAAAGTGACCTTCCTGTGATCCGGACAGAACCTTCTGCTCCTAGGGGCCTTGACGACACTAGGAATGATACAGTCCTGATGATAAGCCTTCACGCACTTGTCACAGCAAAGCAGCTTGATGTTCGGGATCTGCCCCTTCCCGCAGACTATGCAGCACTTGTTCCCTGTAGCTTTGTTGATGCACTCCCAGCAGAACCAGTCCCCGTCGGGGATGTCAGTCAGCGGCGGTTTGAAGCAGTAAGTGTGGTAGCCCCGGTCGCACGCGTCGCACAGCAGCAGCTTGTCCTCGTTGTCGCCTCCTTTGCACAGCTGGCACGAGGCCTTCATCACCGACTTGTCCCACGCGATCGACGAGTCCAAGATGTAGATCGCCATCGAGAGCACTGACGGCGACGTCGTTCGCGTTATCGCGTCTCGCCAGTGCATCAAGAACCGGCTGTAACATAACATGTCCGATAGATTAAAATACAAATGACTTAAATATTATCTGCGGACGAAGATCCTGCGGACATTTTGGTAGAAATTATTTGCGGACTACAAATTTGTCTAAAAATGAAAAAGTATATATGATGGTCGGCGAGTATTTCTTGCGGACTAGAATTTTTCAAAATATGCCGGATGATGACGGACCTAAAAGAGCTTGATAGTTACAATTCGTTTGTTTGTTTATAGATTAATACGTGAATTGAACATTTTATTTTATTTGTTAGGTTAAAGTTTGATTTTATGGGGTTAGGCTAAAATTTAGGATTAATGTATTTCTTTTTTGCGAGGAACAGGTATGCACATTCTTGAAACATCTTGAATTATTCATGCCGAGGAAATGTCATGTCATAATGTCATCCATTTTGTAAAAATTTTTCGTCCGCAAGAACTTCCTAAAATTTTTGTAGTTCCTGCGGACGAAAAAAATATAAATTCGTCCGCAAAACGTACCTTTTTGTCCGCAGGGAATTTAAAAATATTTGTAATAACATCATACCTCTCGCCCTTGCCCCCACCGCCCTCCTCCTTCTCCTTCCTGGCAGCGAGCTCCTTCTCGATCCGCTCCCGTTCCT
>JAHZNA010002870.1:0-15036 GCA_027743935.1 Sinodicranocentrus sp. ZH6 | reverse complement strand
ACATGTCATTTGTGAATGAAGAAGGACGAAACCTATTTCAATCTGCAGTTGAGTGGAAAAATTCTCTCGGGGTTAAATTTTTATTGGAGAATGGTTACAGCGAGAATATTGTGAGTATTATTATGAAAGACAAATGGATTTTTAATTGTGCTGGGCTAACTACTGAGGGAGGAAATGAGATAAAGTACAATTGCAAATGTGTTTATTCCTTTGAAAAGAAGGATTGCAAGAAGACATGGGAGGTGTTAGAAGCAAATAGGAGATCGTAGCCTTGTTTATTAAAAGTGAAAGTAAGAAAATAAACTTAAAATTCTTATATTATAATTAAATCTCAACCATTCTACCATAAATTCTCATGTTCAGAAATAAAATTAATTTGTGCAAAATGTGTAACTTCATAATCAAAAATTCAAAAATAAAATTCCAATAAATATTCCTTCACTCGCGGTATAATTTTTTTAGACAATGTAGCTGCAAGAGTGTATCCGGAAGGATATGACACATCATAACACAATATTAATTAATATTCTTTGCTATTTAACCTAACAAATGCTTCGCTTTGAGTTTCCTGGAATCAAGGATGTGGGAGTGGTAATAAAATGAAGATGTAATGCAGTCTGTCCTGCACAAGTGGCGAAATTCAGGAATAATGTTTGCAATGCTTTTTAAATAGGCTATCCATCCCACATAAATCTTGACAAAATGTGTTGTAAGTATGTTTGGAAAAGACAATGATAGTTTGAAAGCGGTGGGTTATACAACGTTTATAATTTATGGCGCTCCTTTTTTCGCATTAAAGGTAATTTAATTATACAATGGATTTAAAAATTAAATACTAACTCTATTTAGCAGTTTTTGTAGCACATAAATCATGGAAGGGAATTTAAAATTCTACATCCGACAACACTTGACTGAGCTGGTGGAGAACACCAAGTGCAACACAACTCTTCTCACTTTTTTCCACTCAAAGGGGATTCTGGGGGAAGAGGACATTCAAATTGTGGTACGAAGTTAATAATATTATAATATTTGTGAACTATATTTACTTTTTTGGCTATGGGTATTTGCATTGTTTACTTTTGCTAACCATTTAAAGATGCAGAAAGAACTAAATTTGAACAATCTCGGCTGTTCTACCAGATATTTATGACTCGCTCAAACTCTTATAAACTTTTGGTGGAAGGGAAACGCTTACTTGGAGCGCTCAAAGTGGAGCACTAGATATTTTGATGAGAGGATATGAAACCAATTTAGAAGATAGCCTTGAGACTTCACAAGAGACTTCTGGTGAACAAGATAGAGGCGTAGAAAGACCATCTGGTGGAAGCTATATTGAAGGACAACCCCACATTGGTACTTTGACGAAGACAAAGATCTTGTTTGATTTACAAGATCCTTGTGTAATGTAGGTCGGCTTGTCGGCAGAGAAAAATTACTGACTGATTTGCATGCATTGTTAAACAGCACTTCAAAATTTACTGTAATCCCACACATCACCTCTATTAGCGGGTTAGGTGGCATAGGGGAGACACAATTGGCTAGAAAGTATGCCCAGGTTTACAAAAGTCACCATAATCAAGTTATATGGGTGAATGCGGAGAGGAACGGGGCTTTCACTTCCTCTTTCTGGAAACTTGCCACCAACCAATTAAATATCATCAGCAAAGATGCAAATGACAATGACAATGAAATTAGTATTGTAGTTCAGGATTGTTTTAATTACTTTCAAAATGCAAAATGTTTATTTGTTTTTGACAACGTGGAAAAAGACAAATATTTGCAAACAGTTTTACCAAAGAAAGACACATCCCATGAAATCTACGTGCTCATAACATCGCGTCATCAAAACTGGGAGAAATTTGCATCAAATTTAGAAATAAATGTGTTTAGGCAAGCGGAAGCAATGGCATTTGTGAGGAATGGGCTTGAAATTGAAAAGTACTCACTTGACGACAGCGTGAGACTGCTTGTTTGTCGATTGCAATTTTTTCCACTTACTCTAAGCCATGCTATTTAAAGCATTTCCAATGAACAGAAAATGTGAGATTAATCTGTTTTAAAGTACGTTGAAAAATTTGAGAATAATACGGGTCATGTTTTAAATTACCACGTGTCAGACGAATTAGATAGTGACCATGCAAACAACTTTCACCACGTGGAAAATGACTATTGATAAAATAGCTCAAACTCCAGAATATGGTATTTTGGCTGTAAAAATATTTCATGCAATGGCTTTTTTATATTCTGATGACATTCCTTGACATATATTTTTCAAGTTATATCACAGATTAGAAAAGGAAGATAAAGCTGGCTGTTAATCTCCTTGTAAAATATTCTATGCTGACAACCAAACACAGTCAAAATATTTTCAGTGTCCATAAATTAGTCCAGGAAGTTGTAAGAAGTGTTTTGCATCACTCAGGAAAAGAAAGAAACTCTAGATATGACTCTACAGTTGGTAGAAAATTGTACGTGCGAGAAGTTTGTAGTTCATGCCATTTCCACTTGGAACTATGCTAAAGACACGCCGACATTAATTAGTAAATTTGCAAACCTGGCGAAAGGAATTATGAATACGCTAAAAATGCTTGTAGGTACAATGAAGCTTGTCAATTCTGGGTTAATACTTTAGACATTGGTGCACTCCAAATTCCCTGTTCATGACTGCAGCCGTTGCTAGGGTAACGGATAATTATGATTTGTCATATTCGAATTTTTAAGATGGATTTCGGTCTTACAAGAAAGCAGGTCAAAAAGACGAAGTTGGCGGAGTTGTATCAAGAGCAAAAATTCGTTTTAGGTGAGGATGACAGGGATACCTTGATTACCTTATTTGTATGAGATGATACGAAGAAACATATTCGGCTTGTCATACTGCACATTTGAAACTGAAATAGAAATCAGGTTCAGAATCATTTTGGGAATGCATGGCCAAGAAAAATTGTGCTTGTGTAGTAGTAGTCAAGGTGACTATGACACTGCAATGTCATTTATTACAGGTGTAAATAAATTATGAAAGTTTCATTAGTTCAAAATAATGATAAAACAACATGGAGATGATTCCATAGAATGAATGTACACCCCGCCAGGTGAAAACGAAGGTGGGATGTGTCTGTATAGCCAGCTTTCTTGTTCCTGGTACAACCGCATTAGGAACTTGTGCACCTCCATCGTTTTTTAGAGGAACTGAGAAGATTAGCTCTAATTTTCACAAAGGTGACTGGATCTCTAAAGGATTTTAGTTGCACATTTTTTACAATCACTTTAACCAACTCTTGAAAATGCAACAGAAGAGGTGACTTTAATCTTTTTTCATGCCAGCAGTTATTTTGCTCAGTTTGACGGAAGCTATTTATAAAGGTGTCCAGGTGTTTTTAACCTACAGCTTCTTTCTGAGACTTTAATTTGCAGGTGATAGATAAAATTGTTAGTTGCTAAGCAGAACTAGATAAGTAACAAACAACAGTGCATCCACACATAATTTTTCATACATATATACTAATTACTATCTACTTGCTACGTTAACTTGCCAAGTTTGAAATGGGAAAGTTGAAAGAAGCGATGCACTGTAGTATTTAAGGAAAGTCCCATTTTCTCAAAAACTGTTACAAACGGCATATGAGTGAACATAATGCAACTCTCTAAAATTCATTCTAATAAAACATTTATGCGCAGGACTATGCTATCGATGCACACATGAGGATGCACATGAGGGATCTTCAGGGAAGGTTTCGAATATTTCGAATACAAATGAGCATACAAGTTTGTTGCACTCCATGCTTTTATTTTATGAAAGGGTGGGGCTGGAAAACTGGATAATCACTGACGACCCACTTTCTTCACTCAATATTTTTTTGAATGAAAGGAGAAGGGGTAGGTTGTATTCAATATCGGTCGAAACTAAGCGGTACGTCATTACACGAAGATTCCTTTGCTGAACGAATCCAAGTCGAAATTTTTATGGTAAATTATATGCTACTAGGTAAAACAGGTTTAGATATCAAAGCTGTCACGAATGAATTTTTTATAATATTTGGTGGATAAAGTGTAATATATGAGAAACAAATTTTAAGTTAAGGTATTTTTGATAACGTATGTTAGCGTAGATTTAATTCCATTTATTTAAATGCGGGCTTGAACGCTAGTTTTGTAAATGCTTAAAGAACCATCAAATGGGTTCCATGGATACAAAATCGTTAAAAAACGTTAAATAAAACTATTCATTATTATTTAAACTAAATTTTAACACTAGTATAATTCTACTTGTTGCAACAAATAGTGTAATTAATTCATCTTCAAAATCCTTTAAAAACTAATACAAATTTTAGTAACAAAACTGCCATTTACTTTTTTGCATCAAATCTAGTAATCATTTAAAATATTATTGTAACTAAATCAAACTGCTCAAATAGTGAATATTTACATCAGTAGTGATGTGAATATTTCAAAGAGCCTAGATATTCATTTTTACCGCCAAGGCTTATCTCAATTAGACCACCAACTGCAAGGCAGCCAACATGTCATTGTAAACTCGACCTGTTCAAGATTTTCAAATAAATTATTAAATTCAACTGTAAAATTCATTCAGCAAAGATCAAAATCAATAATTATCAGCTTGAGCTTGTTAGAAAATTGACTTTATATAAACTGATCTCACCTTTAAACTTAAGATGCTAGTAAACAGTTTTGCCTATGCTTGTAGAGACTACTATATGTAGTGAAAGAAAGCTCACAATTTCTGCAAGGAAAATTCTTGATCCCGGTGTGACTACTGTGATGTGCCATTACTCCATTATAACAGTTGAACTCCAATCCACAGTTGAATTTGCAAAAATAATGTTTTTCTCCGATGTGGTTTAAAATGTGCCTGTGTAGATGGCTTGTTGTAGTATACCCTTTATTACAAAAAACACAACAATACAGTCGTGTACCAGTGTGAATCCTAAAATGTCTATTGAGTTTCCCCAATTGTGAGAACTCTTTGTTACAGACATTGCACTTGTACGGTGTTTCTTTCGTGTGAGTTCGAATGTGACTGTTAAGAGAGCCAAGTTCTGCAAAACATTTTCCACACCACTCACATTTGTAAGGTTTTTCTCCAGTGTGTATCATGTAGTGACGATTTAGCTTGGACAGCGTGTAAAATGCTTTCTTCTGACATATATCACATTTAAAAGGTTTCTTTCCAGCGTGAATTCGAGAGTGCACTTTTAAACGCCATTTGGCTACGAAGGACTTTGTGCACTTGTCACATTTATATTTTCGATTCGAACTATGACTCAGAAGATGTTCCTTAAAACCACTTGCAGAAGAAAAACTATTACCACAGGAATTACATTTGTAGGGTTTTTCTTTAGTGTGCACGCTGTAGTGACTTTTGAGTGCGGATAAACGTGCACACGAAAAGTTGCAAATATTACATGAATGTGGTTTCTCTTCGATATGGCGCAAGATGTGATCAAAAAGGCTATTCTTCCGGTGAAAAACGTTTTCACAAAATATGCAGCTGTAAGGCTTTTCTCCATGTGTACTCTGGTGACTTCTCATGTTAGATTTTAGAGAAAAGGCTTTGTCACACAATTTACAGTTGTAAGGTTTTTCCCCAGTGTGTACGGTCATGTGCCTGGATTGATCTTTCTTGCTTTCAAAACTTTTGTTACAATGAACACACTTGAAGGGTTTTTGGAGAGTTCCATTATGTACACTGATATGCCGCTTGTAGCCGTCTATGCTGACAAAGGACTTTCCGCAAATATTACAATGTACCGCTTTCTTCAACTTCCCCATTTCGAAATTCACAAGATAACGATGCAACTGAAGAACAAAATTATATGTGTATGCCCTGTTATTTGTTAATTATCTTGCTTTGCTTTGCAACTAACAATTCAATAACGTTTGCAAGTTTAAATCAAAATAAATTTGTTGATTGCGCACCATATTTCGCAATCAATGTTGCTCCACCACTGCTCACAAGAAAACTAGTACATTCTAATTTACCAAGAGCTGAATGTACCTTAAAACAAGATTTCTTGTCATGAAATTTACCCAAGGAGCAGATCAGAGTGAAAAATGAAAAAGGTATTTAATTTGAGCAACCCAAATAAATACACACAACTGCGTGCTATCGAAACATGTTTTTGTCTTTAAAGGCAATCCACAGGATTTCGGTCCCTCCATGTATACATATTCATTTTTTTGAATGGTAACTTCCTAGAATTACGATAAACGAATATATTTCGTTCGTTGACTTGAGAACAATACATATCATACATTTTGTCATGGGTTGAAAAACAACTGAAGGGATAGTGCCAAGCGAGACAGGGGATGTAAAAAGGTTCGATTTTATTTACCATTGAGACCGAGAACAAGAAAATATTTGTCCAATTGTTGTATTCTCGGATATCCGACTCGCATTTTCATGTTAGGAAAAACAATAACCTCGTTCATTATTCGACATGCGTATGCGTGCACAAAAGAAATAGAGCCAGCTTGCTGAAAGCAGGATTGATGGAAGCCCCTTCAACTGAGCAAGCATCACAATTTGTTCATTTCACTGCTGAATATTGCTTCATCAAGTTTTTTCATCAAGTTATTTAGCCAACAGTAAAATTTCTAATTTGCATGGATTTTTTTTTGAAACAATCGACGAACTATCTGTGTTAGAGGAATATTTATTAGGGAAAAAAGAATTTGTCGCGTCAAGTCTGGCAATTTTGGGCTTGAGATTTTCATGAAGAAAGGAAGCAGGCTAATATTACTCTTCAATATTTATTACAAGGTCGAAACTCACTATTCTCTCTTCACCGAAAATCATTGCAAGTTATGCATCCGATGCGCAAATATCCGTCGTCATCCCAATCTTTTTAACTTGTAGTCTCATAATTATTCCGATCTTTCTTTTATAATGATTCGTGCATTAACTTCAAATCCAAGGAAGAGGTTTGATAACGCTAATACATTTTTTCTCCTTCAGCCATATATACACATAACTATAAACACAACACATCAGGTTCTAAGTTAAAGCTCAGGTTAAAATGGGTCATGGGGTTATGACTTCAAAATTGGAAATATATTTCTTTTGTGAACTGGAATATCGTTTCATGCATATATGTTTATACATTGACTGATTTTAGGTTTATTGTGAAATACTCTGAATGGCTGAATTGGATGGGAGCAAAAATAGAAACAATATTTTTTCCCAGGGGGAGTTTCGCTTTCATGAATAGAAATACATAAAGTATAAACGTGCGGTGGAAGTTGCTGCACAAGTAAATAAAACATGAGACGAGACAAATACGCATGGGAAAGAGAAGAGTGGTCAGTGTTGAAAGAGAGCTTGGGTTTAGTACGATAAGTTTGAGTATGCTGTATTCNTTTTTTCCCAGGGGGAGTTTCGCTTTCATGAATAGAAATCCATGAAGTATAAACGTGCGGTGGAAGTTGCTGCACAAGTAAATAAAACATGAGACGAGACAAATAAGTATGGGAAAGAGAAGAGCGATGTTGAAAGTTTATAGAGGGTTTTGTACGATAAGTTTTAATATGCTGTATTCGACCTTTCTTATAAAAAAAGGAAGATTATCCTGGTAACGAGAGCCACTGTCACAGTACTGTAGAGTAGACACGTAGGATTACTTCCAACTTGAACCTTTTGTCGCATGGCTTGAAGCAATAAACATAATCCCTTCTTCCTCAAGGAAAAGAGATTTTCCTTTTACAAAACTAGTTGAACTGTAATATATTGGCGTATGGATGCATTGTAAAATGAAAACATTCAAATGCAAGTCATTCTTAACGTTGCTGGCTACATGAACCATTTCTTTGAAAATTTTAACTAGTCTTCTTGTGAATAGTAGTGCAGCAACAGCAATAAGTATGCTGTTTGTTTGGATCCAGCTCGTTTCAACATACATCGCAATTCTGAAACCAACAAATTTATTTTGAGTTGCAGGTGGTAGTTTTAATAGTAAGCTCAGCAAAACTTGAGAATAAACAAATAATAACAGTGCCTCCAGCAAATATATTTTTTTTTCTCAGTTGCATGGTTATCTTACGAATTTAAAAATGGGGAAATTGAAAGAAGCGAAACATTGTAATATTTGCGGAAAGTCTTATTTCAGCAATGACAGATACAAACGGCATATGAGTGTACATAATGGAACTCTCCAAAAACGCTTTAAGTGTGTTCATTGTAAGAAAAGTTTTGAAAGCCAGAAAGATCTATCCAGGCACATGAAGGTGCACACTGGTGATAAACCTTTCAAATGTCACTTGTGTGACAAAGCCTTTTCTGTTAAATCTAACTTGACAAGACACCGGAGGATGCATGACGGAGAAATGCCATTCAGCTGCGTCTTTTGTGAAAAAGCTTTTAACCAGAAGAATGACCTATTTGATCATATCCTAAGCCACATCGGAGAAAAACCGCATTCATGCAATATCTGCAACTTCTCCTGCGCACAATTATCCGGACTCAAAAGTCATTACAACGTGCACACCAAAGAAAAACCCTACAAATGTGATTCCTGTGGTAAAAGTTTCTCCGACCGAAGTTATTTTAACATACATTGTCAGATTCATAGTTCGGTTCGAAAATATAAATGTGATCAGTGCATAAAGTCCTTCGTGACCAAACGTGGTTTAAAATTGCACTCTGGACTTCACACGGGAAAGAAGCCTTTTAAGTGTAATATATGTCAGAAAGCATTTTACACGTTGTCAAAGCTAAATGCTCACTACATGATACACACGGGAGAAAAACCTCACAAATGTGAGTTGTGTGCGAAATGTTTTGCAGAACTTGGCTCTCTTAACCGTCACATTCGAACTCACACAAAAGAAACACCGTACAAGTGCAATGTCTGTAACAAAGAATTCTCCCTATTGGGGAACCTCAGTAGACATCTTAGGATTCACACTGGTACACGACCATTTTCATGCGTTTTTTGTAACAAACATTTTGCTACAACTGACCTATTACGCCGGCACATTATAAACCACATCGGAGAAAAACATTATTTTTGCAAATTCAAATGTGGATTGGAGTTCAACAGTTATGGAGGAATGATGGCACATCACAGTAGCCACACCGGGATAAAGACTTTTACTTGCAGTAATTGTGAGCTTTCTTTTACTACGTATAGTAACCTTCACAGGCATGCGAAAAAATGTTTATTAACCTCTAAAGTTTAAAGGTGAGTTCAGTATGTAAAAATTCAATTTTCTTATAAGCTACCGGTGATAATTTATGATTTTGATCTGTACTGCATAAATTGTACTTAACTTAATTTATTAATTTATAGGGAAATGTGCAGCAACTCAAGTTTGGAAGCACATTTACCTGTATTTCAGTTGGGGGTCCAATTTAGATGAACAAAATGGATGTGATCCCAGGATGTGATGCAAAAAATTAAGTTGCAATTTTAGTAGAACATTTTTATTTATTTTTGATCAAAGCATTTTGAACATAAATTATGGTAAACTATTGAAACGACAAGTAGAATTATATTATTGTTAAGCGAAAAAAATTTTAAAGTTAAATTTTATGTAGTAAATTATGTGAAGTTATACGTTTTTTAACTGCACTGTAGTATTTGTGATTTGAAAAGTTTGATTTATGTATAATTCTATTTTATATGATCTTTACATTATTAATATTTTTATTTATTTATTTCCAATAAGCTTTTTGATCATGAATCATAGCAAACTATTTTTAGCAAGAATATAAAATTGTTACTCCATAACATGTTGTAAGTTTAGTTGTAAATAAAATAAAAATTGTTGTACAACGTTTTTAAATTGATTTTGTCTCAATACAACTAATTTTGATTTTGTCTATTTTTAAGAGAAGATTCGATGCTTTTAGCCAAGTTTTCGTTTACTTTAAAGGCCCATTAAAAAAATGCCGCCTTCAGGATACAAAAAAAGGAAATTTGTAACATCTGAGTACCAATTAGATCTCCAAATCGGAGAAAGCAATCAAGTCCAGCATTGCATTTTTCCAGCTTGCTTTCCCTGTGCAAATAACCTATAGCGTCTAGCGTCCTATTTCAAAACCGTCTTATACATTTCTATTTCCTTAAACGTGTACCATAACGCCTTGTCAATATTCCTAGCCACAATATGGCTGTAGGGTAGGCTTCCAAAGCAAATTAGACAAGTGCTCATGGCTTTTCTAATTTTTTTCCATTTTCTCATCGCACTCTAAAATAAAATATCGTAACCATAACTGTATTACATTAGTACTCATATATATGGCATCTTCACAATATCCTTTGATGCGTTGCTTATTGGATAAATCATTTTAAGCATGATAAATATGTTGAATATGCAGACATAAGACATCTGAAAAAGTAGAGCTTGATATGCGCGGCATGAAGAAAAGGACCATGAGAAAAATGACTTGTGCAAAACTATCATTGACTTGATACAATACATGATACACTAATATTTACAAGAACGATTTCATATGATGCATTTTTCCATGCATTATGCCCTTCCAAGTGGACCCTGAATTCAGCTATTGTATCTTCCCCCTTCACTTCTTCTATGGGAGGAAACATTATCCCTTTAATTTTCAGGTGGCGTCATGAAGAGTAAACCAGATGATTTCGAATTACACATAATTGCTACTGTTAAAAACTTTAAAAAACAATTTACCCCACTTCCCTGTCCTCAACAATAAACAATATCCCCTTTTACAACAATAAGAATGGTTTTCACTATTTTCTTAACAAAAGCAACTTTGCTGTTTTCCCCCTACAAACCCACAAATGTAATTCATGTGGTAAACCTTTTTCTGACCGAAGTAGTTTCAACCTACATTTGCAGAGCCATGGGTCGGATCGAAAATATAAATGTGATCAGTGCACAAAGTCCTTCTTGACCAAATATCATTTAAAAGGAATATCCATCGAATGACTCACACAGGTACACGACCTAGTATTACAGCGATTTTTGTTATAAATGATTTATTACCACTGGCCATCTACACAGGCACATTTTAATGCACATCTGAGATTTTTTTTTTGCAAATTCAACTATGGATTGGAGTTCAACAGTTCTAGTGGATTAATGGCACATCACAGTAGCCATACCGGGATTAAGAATTTTACATAGTAATTGTGAGCGATAGTTTAGTGCATTCAGCAGCCTCCTCAGGCATGCGAAAAACTGTATATGAACCTCCAAAGTTTCAAAGTGAATTCAGTATATAAAAATTCAGTCTTCTTTCAAGCTTACGTAATTAGTAATGGTTTTAGTCTTAACTGATTAAATTTTGCAGCTCAATTCAATAATATATAGGAAAATCTTCAACAACTCTAGTTTAGAAGAATATTTAGGCTGTATTTTCGTTGGCAATCCAATTTAGATGAGCATTAGCTGAATACTTCAATTTAGTTATAGTTCCAATTTTAAATAATCACTGGTTAATATGCAAACAAATTGCAAAATGGAGATCATATTTTTATTTATTTCTGATAAGCTCTTTAAGGTATTCACACACTTTAGTATTCGTTTTTCGAGCAGTTTGATAGGTATACTTCCATTTTAAATGATCACTACGCATAAGATGTAAAAAATTAAATTAAAATTATTAATGTTTATAGTTATTTATTTTTGATAAACATCTTAAGCATGAATTATCGTAAACTATTTTTAGTAACAAATATACTAAATATTGTACGCCATGATTTGTTTTAAGATTGGTTTTAAAGAATAAAGATTAGTTATGCAAAGTTTTAACTGATTTTGTCTCAATACAACCAATTTTGATTTTGTCTGTTTGTTTAGACAAAATTTGTTACTTTTAAGCTAGTTCGCTTTCACCCCAAAGTCATGCTTAAAAATTGCAGAAGTTCGAAAGGATAAAAGGAAAGGAAGTTTGAAAAATCGGAGTATCACTGCGACTTCCAAAAGAGAGAAAGCTACTAAATCCAGCATTGCATTCTTCCACCTTGCATCCCCTGTGCAAATACCGACTAGCATACTATTTCAAAATTTTGTTATACATTTCCATGCTCTATTTCTATTTTCACCAGCTTTGAGTTATATTTTATTCCTACATTTGACTAAACACACCACACCCAATCATATGTCCATTAGAAAGGATTCAGAAGTTCAAACACCACAATTTCTTCCACAAGTAGAACAGAATCCGTGAGAAAATACTAAAATACTCATTATAAAATAAGCGCTACAATATTCATGGTATATTCAAGAGCTCCAAATACTCTTAAGGCAAAATATTTTTAAGACTACATTGTATTCTCCATGAAAATAAGGTTTATGGCTAGGTCGATATAAAACTTGCAATGTACTTTTGAAAACATATTTATTTTCATTTCTATCCCTTGAAATTTAAGTGGAATTCTCTTGGCCTTGGCTTTCATTGGATAAGTGATTCGTCGTCCATGCACAAGTACTTGTTTTAGTGAAAACTGGACGCATACAAAAGTAGCAGTACTGAAATGTATTCTTGCTGTGTTCATTCACATCCAATGTGTAAAACATGTTCGTAAATTTGTAATTAATCAAATACTTACTATGTGTATTCATGCAGGTTGTCTGATTGTACCTATCAGAATGAGGCTTTGAAGTATAGCATAAAGCAATAAATAGAATCCCTGTGGCACGCGTATAACGATATATTAACAAGCCGTATTAGCTTTTTAGTTAGTTGCACGTTGCACTGACATAAATTCCAGTAGTGCGCAGAATTCAATTTACACTCAAATTTTTTTCCATTAAATAAGCAAAGGCATGGAAAAAGCCGCAAATGTGAGACAAAATGTATCAAGATAAATTCTTTAATTGCTTTATTGTAATGGGATGTGTTTCACTCATTGAGTGATGCTGAAGCGGCTAGCTCAGTGACATGATATTTGGTGAATGTACATAAGTTAGTATGAAAATGCCTTGTAGTGAGTGTAGATGATGGTTAGAGGAAAAAAAGTATGTGTTGTGCTGGGAGAATAGAGCAGTACCACAAAGAGACTCTTACGGATCAGTCGTACACTTCTTCACTCCTGGATGCATGGTCAAAGCAAGGACTAGTGCGTAGTTGGCATTATGGGAGTTAAGGCATTTAGTGAAGGAAGTCACTGGTTAGGTCAGAGGTTAGATGGGCGATCTGTGTGTGCTAGAGACTGGAGGAAAGGATTCTTTATATTATGCATAACACACATCATAAAATTCGGTTTATTAATTTACAACCAAAATTACAAAGTGCATATTTATTTAATGTTTTTTATATTTTCCAATTAAAACTTTGATGAACAAATAAGTTTTCATTTCAAAGACTTAATTACAATCATTGTCATAAGTGTCAGCTTCAGTTTCCTGTCAAAGCAGACTGAACTAGTTTTAACCTATTGCTCCTTTTTCACAGTCCATTCCTCCCACATAAAAGGATCATTTTTCCAAAACACATCCACCCATTTCCCAGAGCTGCATCAAATGCTGTGATAAAATTGTAGAAGTGAAGGACTACTTGCAAACACGATTGTGCTTGAAGTAGACGATGAAGAAAACCTGTCCCCCATTTCTTTTGTGCACGCACGAAAAATGAATGGGACAATTGTTTTTTCCAACAAAAAGATTTGAAAGAATGTATATCCGAGAATACATCCAAGGAGCAAGCATCTTAAAGCTGTTTTCGATTTCAATGGTAAAATTGAACCTTTCAGATCCCCAGACTTCGTCTGCTACGATCCTTTCAGTTTTTGCTCAACCCACCCATGGACTCAAACCTCAAAACCTGGGACCCATAGTCTGATTGTCTTCAGGAAAATCAACAAAAGAAGTCATGTATTGAAATTCGAGAAAGGTACCTTTCAAAAAAATGGATGTACATACCTAAAGGAACGAGATCCTGATGAGTACCTTTAATAACAAAATTGTGTTATTACTTGAGAAAGAAAAATTCACAGCTTGGATTTTGTGTGATGATGAGTTTAATTTTATATTGGTAAATGGATGTATGCATTCCAAACTGAAAACAGGCAGATTAAACCTAGATTTGAGTACACGTCAACCATGTACATTGCTGGCTACATAAACCATTTCTTTAAGAATATTTGCTTAAATTGTGTAACGAGCGGAGTTCTTAGTTTAGAATGAATGCTCAGTTATGTACTTTTATTTTAAACAATGTAAAATATAAACTCATTAGGTGAGAGTAAAATTTATTATTTCGAATTATAATGTGTTTATTTATAATAATCAAATTTTATAGTTCAACAAATTAGTGTGTATCGGAATTCACTACTAGGAGAATTTACGCCCCCAGCACTTGTAGTACCGAATACACTTACAAGATATATATAAATTTAGGTGTTGCTTCTCTCATTGTCAAACGAACTCTGGTTCCCCACGCCGTGAGCATGCTTCTACGGCTATTGCTTTGTCTGGAGCCATGGAATGGGGCATTATAAACATGAAGTTGTGTGTGAGGGCCTACAGTGTTATGTGATTACGCTAGAAAAAATTCGATGCAACATCTATTTAATTGTGAGAAGTGTCTTATCTTATTTGCATATTTACATATTTTGCTAGCATTAACAAAACATCAATAAATTATTTGCCGTAAAACCAGTGTTGACAGCTACACAGTTTTTTGGCAAATGTGCACGCTTCCAACAAAACGAAACTTATACTGCATGTGACAGTTCACTACTGCAGCCAGAAATATTTGTAAGGAACAAAATCCAGCACATTGATTGGATGGAAACTGATGATTATTTTCTCATTAAAACATAAATTATAATTCCCAATTATTTTTAAAAATTTACTAGCAATGATGAATTAAATGACAAAATACTACATAAGTTCGTTCAACGTTATTGAACACCTCATAGTAAAAGTAAATTAACAATTTGGTCAAACACAAAGTTTTCCATGTTAAGAGGAGTTAAGCTCTCAAAGTAACTACTAAGCTCCAAAGTAAATGCAAAGAGTGAGAGCAGACTTCCAGAATCTTTGGACCATTTTTTTTTTCTCATGGGAATTGAATTCCGCTTTGTTTCCTGATGCACC
>JAHZNA010002869.1:0-14613 GCA_027743935.1 Sinodicranocentrus sp. ZH6 | reverse complement strand
ACGTTGTTGGACAAGGACCTGAAATCGAGGTGCAGGTGGACTCCAACAGTTTCATAGAGGGTTGCAAAGCGGCCTTTATTGGTCAACTGGACTTGTGCTATAGGTGAAGGCCAACTAGTCATATGAAAGGATGTTTGGACGTTGTTGGACCAGGACCTGAAATCGAGGTGCAGGTGGACTCCAACAGTTTCATAGAGGGTTGCAAAGCGGCCTTTATTGGTCAACTGGACTTGTGCTATAGGTGAAGGATAAATAGTCATATGAAAGGATGTTTGGACGTTGTTGGACAGTGACATGAATTCAAGGTCCAGGTGGACACCAACACGAGCCCAATTCATCCTAGATGTTACATTTACATGAACACCTCATTCAAGTGAGAGTTACCTGATTGGGAAGATCTCGGTCAATGTTACCCTGGTGCAGATGGTGAGGGGCATTCTGAAAATAACATGCTGTGTTGGGAGATATCGGCGGCATAGAATGGAACTGTTTACGACAAACAAATATTTTCAAGTCCTCTCTCGGTGCTTCTATAGAAACTTAAGTACCGTATATTATTCCTGATACGTTTGGGATTTCTGCAATGTTTTAAAATAATTCCTTGATTCTGTTAATTTCTTGTTGACTTCGAGGAAAGTATATTACATTTGTCTGCTGCTGCACGGTGTAACTAAGACAAATGGCGGGATTCAGCTGTACATTTAAGGAGATACTTTGCCTAATCTCAGTACTAAGGAGCTAAGGAGATTCACATAAAATACTTAGCTAAGATAAAGGCAAAGGAGAGAGCATTTAAGTAGAAATTTCTCCTTAATACCGCATAGGTGAATACGGATATTCCCCTTAAATTTTGGGAACCACTTATATGGGGATTTAAGTGTTCAGTAGTTAGGGTGCTATGTAGCACTCTTAACGCATACAACCTATGTATATCAACAAGCCCATTCAAAACTCAGAAGGGGAGTTCGAGAGCTCTGTGCTGTCAGGTGGCCAAACAAGCTGCATGTATGTTTGTATGAGGGGAACGGAGCTGAAACAAGCTACATACATGTGGCTAAAATTTGAGACTGAATTAAAGGAACTGCTAAGTTTGCTGAGGAATGGTCCATATGGCAAATGGGTATTACGTATTTGCTTGTCAGTTTTAAAATATGCGTATTAAGTCAAAATAATTGTTTAAGGCAGCACTGTTAACCGTAAAGGAAGTAGAATAAATCTGGTAAGACTAAGTTGAGCTCGCAAATACGCATTTTTTAAATCTCACTTCAACCTTTATCCTAGCAATCTAACCTAACCGTATCATTAAACGATAGTCTAACATCAAGTATATACCTAACAATCTGACATAAACTGATAATCTCTCATCGATTATTGACGTAGCAAAATATCATAAAACGATAGTCTCACACATCTAACATCAACTCAAAAATATAAAATGAATACCTTTAGCTCTCGGAAGAACATCTTATGCACTAAACATCAAAACGTGAACAGACTTCACTGGAATGCAAATATAATAATACCAACCAATACATGTACTGAGGTGAGGACGTCGTCATAATTTTATGATGCATGCTTTATAATGGCGTGCATTACAGTGTAGATACTGGATGAAAGAAGACCTCTCAAATCTTGTTTGAAATCACAAAACTGTGTTCTAACCACCCACCGTTTCAGTGTTCTACTGATTACAATTAGGTATTTCAGTGTTCTACTAACCAAACAGTGTTCTACTGAATATAATTGGGTGTTCAGTTTTCTACTGAACACAGCAAAGTGTTCACCGTTCTGCTGAATACATTTAGGTGTTTCAGTGTTCTACTAACAAAACAGTGTTCTACTGAACACAATAAGGTGTTCAGTGTTATACTGAATACAATTTGGTGTTTCAGTGTTCTACTGAATACAATTAGGTGTTCAGTGTTCTACTGAATACAATTAGGTGTTCAGTGTTCTACTGAATACAATTAACTGTTTCAGTGTTCTACTGAATACAATAAGGTGTTTCAGTGTACTAATTACCAAACAGTGTTCTACTGAATATAAATGTGTATTTCAACATACAACTGTGTTCTATTGACCGAAAAGTGTTCTACTAAATATAATCGGGTGTGTCAACATAAAAAAGTGTTCTACTAAGTGAAGTGTTCTTACAAATTTAGCAACTGAAAGTAACGTTTAAATGAAACAAAGGTTGATCATCTTATTCGTGGGAAAACTTTGAATCTAAACCCTTGTCATTAATGGAAAATCAAGGTTTCAAGAAAAGGTTTTGCAAACGTGTAAGTGTTGACTTAATGCGCCGTTGATATTGGGCACCAGACGAACCTTCGATAGTGACTTGCTTAGCGACACCGCTTTGATAAACGGTTCTGAGCACATTATAACATTCTGCGAAGCAAGAGTCTTTTTCGCCACTAATGTATTTTTGCTTTCGGATGGTGAATTTGAATTTTTGCCAACCAAAAATAACCATCAAGCGATTAACAACGGCCTTAAGGGCGACTTGCTGTTCAAATTTAAAAACTCCGCTCCACCAGCAGTCGTAATAGAAAATCTTTTTCTCCTTTTTCAATACAATTAATATGCCGATATGATCGACGTATCTTATAAAAATAGCGGCAATATCAGTTGAGCGAATTAGGCGTTTGTTTTGTGGTAAACACAGCTCTGGACTAATCCAATAAGGATCCGGGATAGGGCCTAATGTGGCCAATAGGTCCGCTTGGGGCTGCACGACACAAGGTCCAGTGACAATCATGTTTGCGCCGGCCCTCCAGAGGACGTCGTTGCTCAATGTTATGTTAGCCAGCATGGGGTCCTTTGAAAATAGGTGAAGAATGTTGTCGTCCGACCAATCAATTGGCGAAGCCATTTTCCAGTTAGTTTGTTTACCTTAGTTCTTTAACCTTTTTACCTGTTTTTCACTTACCTTTACCTACCTTTTGTCGTTCCAATAGATGATTCCCTCCCGCGTTGAAAATATGTTGTCCAATCCTATGATGTCCCAATGATGATCCAACCTAACCCTTACCTTTTTTCCCCGATGGTTTTTACTATATTTGTTTTTTTGTTTTTCCTCTTAGTATTTGTTTTTGCTATATACAGTCGGAATACTTTTGTCCATCACTGGCGGTATCACTTAGGGGAATCATGCTCATTGGCCAGTTAGGTCACGTGATTTACACAAACAAAAGAATGGTAACGCCTTCAGACTCCTTGCCATTCTTTGTATAAATCAAAGGTGTTCCGACCCATACAGATTCAATATAAGTTCCAGTATTATATTGATTCCTCATGTGGAACTTAAGTTGTGAACCCGTTCTCTTGGTCTTGGCTCTGACCCGAATCCGAAGATGATGGGAATGAGAAGACAAGATATCAAAGTTGAGAGGAACCAACCTGTTTGTGATAAGAGTGATTTGATTACTGATTTTAATGAGCAAAAGGTAATGTTACTTTCACTGGAAAATTACAATGGAGTGAATGTGAAGTAATATGTAAATTAGGGCGTTAGTTGATTTTGGAAAAAGGAAGGATAGTTAAAAGTACAAAGAATAATTGAAGGTGAACTAATTGAGCATACAAGGTGGATGAGAATAATGAATGAGGAAAATGAGTAAAGTGGGATATGGTTAGACATATGCAGAGAATGGCAGAATTGCCACAGTTGATATCTGGGGATGTAATTAGTTTCGATAAATTATGTATTCACGCTACTATGCTATGTTTTTAATGATATAAAAATGGATGTGTCATGTCATGAGTTATTACTCAGTTTTAAATCTGGTATTTCAGTGGTAAACCCAACAATTCTCGACTAAATACAACATGCAGTGATTTCATGGAAGACTGAAAGTCAACTACAGCCCAACTCTTTACATTGATATCTGAGTTGCGATAAATTAATAAATGGAGTGATTTAATATGAATTGCAACTCAATTGGATGGAGGAAAATTTGAGTCGCGCAGAAAATCAGAGCCTTATAAATATTTGCCCGAAAAATTGTGAAGAAAGTAGTGAAACGAGAAAAAACATCGTAATGCATGGTATAAAAGAGAAAGTTGAAAATCCAAAACTCGTGGTTTATTATAGATCAGTGCCAAAACCAGTTAAATGTTAATCCAAACATTGTGTCCAACCAAATGGGTTATATCTGTGTATCATCCATTGTATTGGATGTATTGTGGCGTTAAATAGAGACCAAACTAAAGTTTTTCCGAATAGCCACAAATTAAAAAAACATCACACACTGCAATTTCAACCTGTAACCAAACAAACCAAAAGCAAGTCCTGTCAAAATAAAAATGCTGTAATATCGAAAGTATAGGAAGGTAAAACCCATTACAAGAAACCCATAAGCAGTACAATTTCAACGATTAACAGAGGATTTGAATTCTTCCTTGATGGCATATTTAAATCTTTAGGTGCACATATTCCAAACTTGATAATTGACAAGCCGAATTTATTATTTCTACTAAGCCATATTAAAGTTTGTAAGAAAACAGATTGTATACATGCTATGTACCAAGAACTCCCCATTAATACTGTTAAACTACTTGTTTAGCTTTCTTGTTTAAAATATAAAAACGTTGCATAGTTCCATGCAAAGTAAGTTGTCAACAGATTAATTTTTTATTAAACCTAGCAATAGATTATAGTTAAAGGAATCCGTTAGGGAAATAATGCAAACGTATCGATTTCAAATATAACCGCTGCGATGGAACCAGAAAATCTTGGAATTTAGAAATGGTATTCAAGTAAGGGTCGAATACCAAAATACCATGTCAAAGCATGAATAAATGCACTATAACTCAAGCCATCTTAAGCATATGTTAAATCCACTGCCGTGTGGATGTGGTCTGATAATAATGATAGTTATCTTATAAAACACGTGGCTGTCATGCTAAAAAAAGTTTGAAAAAAGAATGAAACGATCCGATTTCAATATTAAGGGCTTATAATTTATAAAAGAAGGATACAGGGTGCGGAGTATGTGTGTTGTTTAACGATAGTTGAACGATTGCTATACATACTTTAGGTAGCACCCTGAACATACCTTCACCATAAGCACAATATGCATTCTTGTATACCATTGAGATTGTGCACGGAGAGGGTATTCAAACTCCAGCTGCAGTGAACAAAGACTGGACGCTATGTGAAGTTGCATATTCTTGTGCAGTGAAGTGAGGTAAGCTAATAAATGACCCCCGCAGCACACATTCACTTACATGCACAAATTGACTTTCTGATGTACATATTGACTTTCGTATGTACACATTGACTTTCATATGTACATATTGACTTCCGTATGTACGAATTGACTGTTTCGTACAAAAAAATATAATTAAGAATATTTTGAAAAAATCAGAAGAGTAAGAGTTTATTCCAAATAATTCTAACTGCCAATTGATATTCAATCAATTAGTCCTGAATTATTAGTCAATCTTCAGTAAACAGTTATTCATTTCTTGTTAATTAACAGATAATGTATCATTTTCAATTGTCAGTTACACGAATATTTCCGGTTAACTCATCGTCGCCATATTGTCAGTTAATTTCGAGTTAATATATTATTCTAAGACGCGACACTGCCTTCGCTTGTGCCAGTACAATATACACTTACTTTGCAATAATTTGTGAATTGCAGATGTATTAAGCGCTGATTAGCCCTGTTCAAGTGTCTGTGGCGCGATACATTGAATATGTTTCACATACCCTTAAACAAATAAAATATAATGTAATATTGGCTATTATTAAACAACTTTTACTAAGGTACGTCCAGTTTAGATTTAGAGTGAGGTTTGTTCGTAATATTTCGTTAATGAGCCAACAACATAAAATAATGCCATAGTAGTTTTATTCTACATGTTTTTGTCCATCGAATGACTTTATCAACAGTGCCAACACCAGTACCATACATTGGTTTCGTCACCGAAAATATTTTTCAAAAGCTCTGAGAAAATGAAGACTGATTTTAACTGAAATAGTTCTCAGGACTACGTACTGATAGAATTTGCATGGGTTTTTATTTCTAACATATACTGGAGGTCTTAGATATTTGTATCTGACTGTCTACTATTGTTAATAATTAATTGTTGAATATCATCAAATGACTGTCGACTATTGTTAAATAGCTTTCGTATATTGTCAGTTGACTGACGACTATTGTTAATTCACTACACACTATTGTCAACTGACTGACGACTATTGTTAATTCACTACACACTATTGTCAACTGACTGACGACTATTGTTAATTGACTGTTGACTATTGTCAATTGACTGCTAATTGTGGGCGTTTGGCTGCATGGGGTGTTCTACTGACTTTATGGACATTTATCTTACTTTTAAGCTAGTAGCTGTGGCCGGATCCGTACCCATTCATTAAATTAATAATGAAACTAAAAATCGGAAGCATGCTTTTTTGGTTACATTATGGAGAAAATGACTGACTAGTATATGCAAGTGCGCAGAAGAAAACAAGCTTGTGTGAAACGGAAATTTATAAATTTATGCTGGCGGGTACGTTTTACCTTGTTTGGTACAACATCACATTCTTTACACCAAAAAAGCAAGAAAGTAACAAGAAGAAACTTCATATCAACATTTTATTTTTTTAAATTTAAATACTTCTATATTGTTTTATAACATTTCGCTAGAGCATTTTGTAGCTTAATATTTCTAGTTTCTAACGAGTCATTGGACGTTAAGTTTGGTTAAGTTTACTAATAGGATAATTCGCTTGAAGTTCACCTGTCAAAACCACAACATTTAGTTGGTTTTGAGTAGTAAACCTTATCCAAAATTAATGTTTAATGGTTCTTTAGAAACTACGAGCATTAAGCTACAAAATCAAATCAACACACTTTTACATAGCAGTTTGTTAACTGCCAAACAAAGGCAGACAAGATTTAGTGCTGATGACAGGTGAACTTCACTCGATTTTTTCACAAAATGTTGTCAAAATAATTAAATTTTGAATAAACCTAAACGTAGAATAGCCTTTAATCTTCATTATCTTCTAACAGGAATTGCAATTTTCGTAGTTTTAGTAATTTTAATTACCGACTTTACTCGGTCTAAGCATGTAAAGAAAAATCATTACATGCAAAAGTCCTATGCTATGATTCAGTGATGATGATGATGATGTTTCCCGGTGGTTGGGGCAATGAGAGCTTAATTTAGACAGGTCAAACATCTCCATAAATTATGATTTCAAGTATGCCATTCACGTGCGACAAGTTTGGACTTGGACAATGTTATAATATGACTGTAAAATGATTACCACTTAAATCCAGCGTAGCGTTCATACCAAATGAAAAGGCGCATACAAAACAACAGAATGAGATTTCAATGTAAGCTTGGCTTCTTTTCAGAATTCTTCTTGTAACATTGCATTAAATGCAGATTCTTCAGTTTAAAAAAGTCTTACCTTTAAAGGTCAACTTTTACACCAGCCCGTCTTTCATGAACCTTAAAAGTTTAACATTCAACAAATTGATTAGGACATTCATGACGTCTACAGACAACAGATTTATCTGTTTGTATGAAATCATGTAGTGATAAAATCATGTCGACAGAGGTGACACAAATTACATGTGAAAGCCGCAAATCCGAATGGTCGCTGCGAACTCCTCGCTGTCCACGATGCCATCATAAATCAGATTCAATATCGCCACGCCACCCACAACCTTTACTATGTATGTGCGTACCTATATAATATAGGCTGCATGAAAGCGTTGAAACCTGACAGTTTCAGATCTGAGTACAAACAAAAACAACGTGCAGTTTCCTCAAATTCCTCAACCATGTTTAATTTCATTACCCTCTCGCTATTGGTGTGCATTGCGGTAAGCTTGATCATCCTTTAAAATGTTCCAAATTAAAAGAAATCTTTATATATTTTTTTAAATTCTATAAACTTTTAATAGATTGCATCTGCGCAAAACTGTCCACCAGTAGGTGATAGTTTCCTGCCACACCCGGATTGTACTAAATATATCATTTGCGATAATGGTGAAGAGGTTCTGATGGGCTGCCCGCCAGACCTCTATTACAACCCTCCCATAGAGCAATGCGATTTTCCAGAAAACGTTGTGGAATGTGTTGGTGGAACAAGACCTCCAGTTGGTGGTAGCACAGTTAGTCCAACAACTGCACAGCCCAATACCACAACGCAAGCGCCAACATCCAGCTCTGAACCAACCACACCCGAACCAACTGAAGTTCCATCTGAACCGACTGAAGTTCCATCTGAGCCAACGACCACAGAAGCTCCAGAACCTGGAGTTTGTAAGAAATTCAAATTTTGATGTACATCCTTGCAAACAACAAAATTACTAAGCTAGGTATGCTTGTCAATTGCAGTGACGAGATGTGGCGACACTATTAGTACTAACAAGTCAGGCACGATTAAGTACAAATTGTCACAATCTTATAACGCCAATGAACTCTGCTCGTTCGTCATCCGTGTTCCCGATCACGGAGGAATTCAATTTAAACTTCTCTCTCATGGAATCAACGCATCCGCAGACCCCAACGCAATTAATATTTTTACATTTTCTGAACTCGGCCAATTAGACGCTATCCACTTGGGTCCGCCAAATCCCTTACCTGAAGTTTACGTAAGTGGCGCTCTTGCAGTTGTAGTTTTCAAAACAAACGGAAATCGTGGGAGTGGCTTCGAGCTCTCCTTTGAAGGGGTCGGGAGCACTGCTTATAGTAAAGGTGTCGAGTTGGTATTTAGCAACTCCGCTGGTGGACATGCTTGTTGTCCCATCTTGGTCGAATTACTCTGGCACTACCAGCGCAATTGTGTTGTCTATCGACCACAAGCCATTGGAAGGATTTGATTATCTCAAGATGGTCATCTCCGAGGAAGACTTCTACAATTGCGGTAGTATTGTTACATGCAGTTGCGAACATTTGAGGATTTTTTCATTTGTATCGGAGCATACTATAGAGGAAGGATTGTGAGTGGAGTTTCAATTAATTTTGTTTAAATATTTTCGTTTGTAGCAAATTATTTCATGTTTTTTAACATTGCAGATTCTGCGACCAAAGCAATCACAGGGCAGTTTACCAGACGAAAGGAATCCTAATCGTCATTTTTAGGAAATGGTATGATGGTGGTTGGGGAAAAGCGAAGCTAACTTGGAATGTGAGTGACCTTTAAATACATTTATAATGTACTACTATCTTGAACTATCGACAAACCAGTGAGTTGTTAATATCTTTGCGACAAACAATATTTACTTGTAATAAGTGAGAAATGTAGAAATAACATTATTTTTCATTGATTTACATAAAAATGTAAGTGCATTTATATTTTTACGCATTCGTCATGCATCCTGCAGGCTCAACTCATCGTGCCGCTCTGTCATCCTCGTTAGGTCATCTTTTGAAAGCACAGCTTGCCTTCAAATTTGCAACACAACACGTACGTACCATTCGTTTCGTAAGAAGTTAGTCCTGGCTAGAAACGATTGCATGCAAAACACGCTTAACTGATATTCACCACATCTTTAAAGTCTCGCATTGAATGTATAGCATAGTTTTCCGAAATCGCACCTTTCACATTTAGCAATTTTATAAAGGCATGGTCGACATGAACATTAAAACTTAGAAAATACTAATAGTATAAACTAATATGATAGACACATTTAATATAAGTCAGAAGTCCATTCTTGATGTCCACTTGCGAATTCACCTAGCCGGTTCCAGTCAAACCTAGTTCATTCATTCATTTTATTCACTTGAAAGCATATCCCCGCACCGCTCCAAAAACCGATAATTGCTAAGTCCATTTACTACCCTTTCAGGTACAATATTAAAACTCTCCGCACGCAAATTATTAATTAAAGTAAAAACTAAATTTCAAAACGATTTCTTCTCAAAACCTGTCGCCGAAACACTCAAATTTGATGTATTCCCTAATTCTGCCCAGCAGTACAACCATTGGAGAATATGTTCTGAAGCAAAATTTTAGTCCCATTATCATTTCACTTTCCCAATATAATATTCCAAAAAAGGTTTTTCCAAAATGTATTTCAAAATCTTACTTCATCACATTTTTCCTTTAATAGTCATAAATATCTTCGTACAAGTTGGAGCAAAGGCACCATTTATTACATTCAAAACAAACCCTTATCATCTCTCACCAATTCTCTTCCTCAAAGGCAATTCACAATAGTGTATCTAAACACTACATAAAATTATTCGAAGACTGCCTAATCCACATAATAAACTACAAGCGAATCAACATGCAAGAATTCCAAATCCAGTTATCCTCTCACGATACAATGTCTTAAAAGTCAGCTACATTTCAAACTCCAGCTCAAGAATAAAAACTCAGACGAAAATATTCAAGTTCGAAAACAACTCTAAAATGAACAGTATGAAGTTTTTGTCGACAGCACCTTGTACAACCCACGAAACACAGGATCGAATGCATATCATCTTCAAAACTAAACTCTGGTGGACATGTGCATGTGAAGCTCAAGTTTATCTCTTCCCTCCAAGTTATATTGACTATATTAACATTCTACGAAATGGATTACGGCATAAAGCTTTCCTCTACTTCATCTTGTCAACCCATTTCCAAAAGTACTTTTACAAAAGAAATACGAAACCATACGACCTGGAAAATCCTCTAACAAAACCTTAAATAGTTGTTAAACGGCATAAGTCTGAAGTTTTCGTTGGACCACTCTCCTCAAGAAAGTTACTCGACCCTTGGATCAACACATTACTCACTGCTCGGTTATTATTCTCCAGGCTACATGTGGCAAGTGATTGATGGAAATAGAAACGTATAATAAGATGTTGAAAGTTTGGAAGGAATATAAAGCAAACGAGCAAAATATACAGATACCCAATATTTATGTGTGATTGCGGAGCTCCATAGCTGAACAATACTTCAGAGAGAGATGAGATGAAGCAATTCATACGAGCGATTAAATCATAACGTGTACTCACGCTGATTCAGTAATCTTGATTTCAAGTGTTTGACGTGCGATATTGTACACTAAAAGTAGTAGTACAAATTGTCAAAGCATCAGTTTGACTTTGAATTTCAAACGTAAACACCGCTTTATCCTTACCGGAATTTTTTTCCCCTTATCAAAAATGAACAATTTTCGCAACGCACTGTGCATTGTTTTGGCATGTATAGCTGTAAGATTTCTATTCATTTGTACAAGTACATAATTTTTTTGAACATTTTTTAATCACTAGTTTTGTTTTGAATACTACTCAGTACTCATCATCCCAAAGCTGTCCACCAGTAGGTGATAGCTTCATGCCACACCCGGATTGTACTAAATATATTATTTGCGATAATGGTAAAGAGGTTCTGATGAGCTGCCCGCCGGACCTCTATTACAACCCTTCCATAGAGCAATGCGATTTCCCAGAAAACGTTGTGGAATGTGTTGGTGGAACAAGACCTCCAGTTGGAAGCACAGTTAGTCCAACAACAACAACTGCACAGCCCAACACGACTACACAAGCGCCACCATCAAGCTCTGAACCAACCACACCCGAGCCGACTGAAGTTACAACGTCGACAGAAGTTCCATCTGAGCCAACGACCACAGAAGCTCCAGAACCTGGAGTTTGTAAGCAATTCAAATTTTGACATGCATCCGTTTTACAAAAGATTGCTCATGTAGGCATGTTCGTCAATTGCAGTGACGAGATGCGGCGACACCATTTCTAACATCTCGGGCACAATCAAATACAAATTGTCCCAATCTTACGACGCGAAGGAGCTCTGCTCGTTCGTTATCCGTTTTCCCGACCATGGAGGAATTCAATTTAAACTTCTCTCTCATGGAATCAACGCATCCGCAGACCCCAATGCAATAAATATTTTCACATTTTCTGAATATGGCCAACTAGACGCTATCCACATGGGTCCTCCAAATCCTCTACTTGAAGTTTACGTAAGTGGAGCTCTTGCAGTTGTAGTTTTCAAAACAAACGGAAATCTTGGGAGTGGCTTCGAGCTCTCCTTTGAAGGGGTCGGGAGGACTGTTTATAGTCAAGGTGTCGAGTTAACATTTAGTAACTCCACTGGTGGACATGCTTGTTGTCCCATCTTGGTCGAATTACTCTGGCACTACCAGCGCAATTGTGTTGTCTATCGACCACAAGCCATTGGAAGGATTTGATTATCTCAAGATGGTCATCTCCGAGGAAGACTTTTACACATGCGGTAGTAGTGTTGGTTGCGGTTGCGATGCGTTGAGGGTTTTTTCATTTGTATCGGAGCACACTGTAGAAGAAGGATTGTGAGTGGAGTTTCAATTGATTTTGTTTAAATATTTTAGAAATTATTTTCGTTTGTAGCAAATTATTTCATGTGTTTTTAACATTTCAGATTCTGCGACCAAAGCAATCACAGGTCCGTTTACCAGACGAAAGGAATCCTAATTGTCATTTTTAGAAAGTTTTACGATGGTGGTTGGGGAAAGGCAAAGCTAACTTGGAATGTGAGTGACCTTTAAATACATTTATCATGTATTACTATCTGGAACTATCGACAAACATGTTTTATTTCTTGTAATAATGAGAAATGTTTAAATAAACTCGTTTTCATTGATTTACGTGATTTCATTTCTATTTTGTACTCATTCGTCATACATTCTTTCCGTCTACTCCACGCTCAATTGATTGTTAAGCTCTGCATTCCGTCTTTAGCCCATCTTCAGACAGCAAAACTTGCCAAAACTGTGCCTCCCTTGATTTTTACACCACGTCAAATTTGCAATTTGCAACACCATTCGTGAGCTTGGTCCTGGTTAAGTTATGTTTTGTAGAAATCATTACATGCAAAACATGCTAAACTAATATTCACCACCACATCTTCGACGTTTCGCATTGAACGTCAAGCATCGTCTTCTGAAATCGCACATAGATCTTTCACATTCACCGACTCTCATAAAGGCATCGACATAAACATCTACATTAAAACATACTAACTATAAGTATAAACTGATATAGACACGATTAATAACAATCCATTTGTCTAATGTCCACTTGAAAATTCACCTTGCCGGTTCCAGCCCAACCTAGCTCACTCATTAATTATGAACTTCAAAGCAAATCCCCGCACCGCTCCAAAAGCCAATAATTGCTAAGTCCATTTACAGCCCTTCCAGATACAATATTAAAACTCTCCGCACGCAAATTATTAATTTCTAAATTTCAACACGATTTCTTCTCAAAACCTGTCGCCTAAACACTCAAATTTGTTGTAGTTCCTAATTCTGCCCAGCAGTATACAACCATAGGATAAAACCCAAATAAAAATCCCTCCAGACAAGCTGAACCTGCAAAAATGGACAGTAAACACGTTCAGCTCAAAAGAAGGCTACCGCTGGTCCCTCACAGTGCCAGCTTGCATGTCAGAGCCCCTCAAGTACCAACCAGTAAACACTGAATACAACCTAATCCAGGAATTCGTCCAGCTCCAGATCACCACATCAACTGTAGCCTTAGATCTGGACCACATGAGGTTCGTCGTTGAGAGCACAATGTTCAAAGTCCTTTTTGGCAATGCGCCCTTTCGCGTCGGCCCATTTCACTCTGACAATACAGCTTACCACTGCCAAACTTCACAGTATGATTCTGCAATGTTCTCAATGTTGGCGGGGAAAAAAATCATGTCCACTTCAGATACCACGACATTGACTTAAAGTTTGTCAGCTGTGGCGAGCCCCAACTGGAGGAATTACCGTTTTACCATCTTTTCTCCATCTTTGACATTTACATTTGGATGTGGATCATCTTCTCCTCATGCAATAAGCCACCTGTTCCAAAGCGAGTTGTTTAGTTACATCGTAGATGACTCATCCTTTTGGGACTTTTGGATGCCTTTGGACAACATAAAGAAGCAATTTCGGAACTACATGAATCACACAAAGCTGCATCCAGACTGGTTTGAAATCTTAAATTGAAACTCAGTTTCGAGTGTGGATATTCTAGACAAGTGCAATAAAACTGCAATGTTTCTCCCTTCAACGGAAGCAAACTGGGTATACAACAAAATGAAAAAGTATAACGAATTCGTTTACTTAGGGGAACCGTTACAGTTTCGTTTGGGCTTACTTTTCAAAGGTGGATTCATCCCAAAACGATTTCGAGATTCCAGGCCCTGGAAACCAGTGGGATTTGGAAATGGTGGAATGACTTTATTGTGAATTTCATGCCGAGGGTTTCTGGTGGTGTTCAGAAGGCTGAGAAAGATGAAGTTAGGAAGCCTGTGGCGACCAAAATTGGGGGAAATATTCAGCTTGTTTTTTTCACTTATTTGATGGGGCTTGCGGTTGCAGTTATTGCTTTCTTTGGGGAAATTATCGAGCTGTGTGTATGTGTTGGATTTGTTAATTGCTTAAAGGCGTAGACACATATACGGCGTATTTGATGAGCGCGCATACGCTACGCTTGGATCAGCTTATTTTTAGAGACACACTATGCAGCGCATAAAAATCGTCCGCCGCGTATTTTTTCGGTCGCGTAAAAAATACGCTGAGAGTAATACGCTTGAGAAGACACACTGCAAGCGGAACTCATACGCTTGCTGTGAGCGTGAGGAAAAAACTTTAC
>JAHZNA010002868.1:0-28459 GCA_027743935.1 Sinodicranocentrus sp. ZH6 | reverse complement strand
TAAGTTTATCAGTGGTGATGGAAAATCAGATCTTATTTTTAAAGTTAGTATTATGTAACCACATAATATTTCATGTATTTTCTATTTGATAGCTACTGCTCTTTCATTTGTCTTCAATTCTGACACATTTTTCAGTGTACATAGTCCAGTTACACAATCTTCCTTTGACGGAACATCTAATCCAATCCGACATACGTCTCTCTACTCATTGTTCATCCAAGCTCAGGATTTTTCACGCTTCAATCCTCACCGTTAACACAGCTTGAGCCTTATGCTGTTTCGTGATAACGTGTGTAGAATATTTTTCCTACTATATGCCTCATTTTGTATAGCTATTTTGTCTAGTCTTCATATAAATATAAATCTTTACAACTATGAGCATCTCTTGCCTTCTGGGATCTCAAGGAATGAAAATGTTTTCTTTTTCCGGATTTGAATGTCGATACACTGTACATTTTTTATGAAATGAGTGCACTCTCATCTGCTTTCTATATTCGCCCCTATTCCCCGTTCAGAATCTCATCACCTGGAGTTCCCCATCCGTTTTTTAATGCAAAGGAATAATGCAATAATAATAACAATCATATACACCAAACAACCGTGAAGTGGTTCTTTTCTCACTTTGCTTTCTCAGCTAGTGGCCCAGGTCTTCTCATATGCACACCTGTCTGAATAATACAAATGCTCAGGGGACTACCTCTCGTGGACTTGGTTGCAAATGAAGCGAATTTTCGAAATCCAACATGAAGGAAAAGATTATTGCGTGCAAGTTGGATTGGGCCGAGTTGGATGGAGCGTGTCGACCAAGAAGTAGACAACCTTGATTACCACATTAGTAAGTAACTATAAAGGAAACTTTGTTTGCTTTTACCACCACCGGGCAAAGTACACAGGTAATGCAATGATACGAATGTATACAAGAATGCATGAGCGCAAACATATTATGAATAGAGGTAGATGGATGGACGGAACATGAGAAAGAAGAGCAAAGGAACGGGGCAACTTACCTTATGCTTTCAATTTCTGCACATTTTCATGCCTTATGAAGCTTTGCTTGTGCAGAGTATTCTAAGCTCGTGTTGAGAATAGCTTAGTCGTTATATAGATTTTTCATGTTCGTCAAAATGCATGAAGCTTTGTAGCCACTTTTTTTATAGCTATTGTAGCTGAGGATTGAGAAGGTAGGTTGCTAGAAAATACGTTTTTTCTCCGAAGCGTGTACTCCGCTTTTTCCTCTTTTGCTAGGACGGAGGCTTGTATTTTTTGCTACTAAAACAAGTTGGTAATCAGTGAATGCAATCGGTATAAAAACGGAGAAGGTGAAAGGCCAGTATGATAGTGATAATGAATTGCAATTCTACTTCTGAAGGAGGTCGTTCGATAACGACAGCTATTGTAGCTTTTCCTCACTTTCTTCTTGATATACGGGAGCTTATGTTTATAAACTATTTAGAATGTAGGTTGGGATGTGTTTTATAAGAGAAGAGAAACTTGCGTGTTTCTTAAAAAAAATGTGATCATTTATACACATTTTTTTTGAATATGCGTGTAAAAAACAGGATTAGTCACAACGTAAGTAATGTTAGGTATACGTATACACGCAAACGCACATAACATTTAGGGATCGGTTGAATTAACAGCTACAAATGTATTACCATTCCACGTTACCGAACAAGCGTTAAGGGGTATTATCGAAATGCTCCAGAATCCCACAAATATTCGGGCTAATCTAATGAAACTACGAAGAAAGATCCATCAAGTGACATTCATGGGAAATCCAATAAAACTTTTCTGTGAAGTACATTCCCCTCGACTATAACTTTTCCACGTTATAAATAAGTAACCGATGTCCGCGCACGAGTCATTAATAATAAGATGGCAATTGTGGCAAATGAATATGTCTTATATACAGGTGTGTAATTAACATTACCTGGAGCGGAACAAGTATTTCAATACCTCTTTTGTACTGCTTCCTTTGCATGATAACTAATCGATTGACACAAGTACTGTGCAATGCAATGGGAAAGACGACTAGCTTTAATTGGGGTTCTTCTTTAACCAATTTAATATTTAACTTTGGCAAATTAAACTTCGCTCGATACTCAGTTGGGCATTATCATCATCATCATCTACATTATTACGGGACTCTTTTTAAAATTTCTGAAAAATAATAAGCAACATGATAGTCACACAAATTTCACCACCCACACACTTTTTTGTGCTGGTTAGTACAGTACAGTACGTGCCATTGTTTTAACTTATGAATATAACGTTATCGCGAAGAGCTTTGTTGAATTAGTTTGCATTTTCATTGAGTCGTTTAATTATACAGCTTTGCATGTGTATAAACTACCACTGGCAGTGAACAATAAAGGAGTGAACCCGGACAAAGTTCATATTGTAATAAGTAATAAATAAGGATCCGGTGAGTCAACATATTTCAATCAACCACATTTGACATCATGCTGGCATGTAATCAATGTATTTTCAGAAGAAAGCTAACATTTCCTCTTTTTTGCTATGGTCTTTGCGTGCCCTCCAAAAGTAATTAACTTTTCATGGGGTAATTAACTAATGACTAGCAGGTTATTTGTTTTACGATTCTCTATAAACATGTAAATTAGCTATTTGAGCAAAGGTCATTGAATCCTTTGCTGAAAGTGAACACGTCATTGTTGTATTGAAGCGAGCGACAAACTAAATTGGACGCAAACATATTCTTACAATTAGATGCATAAATATTCAACTAAACATAAAGTCTGAATTGAACAATATGCTCTCAAATGTTCTCCTAGTTCCCTTTTAAACACATTGGAAAACAAAAGTGGAGTGTGATGATAATTCTTGAATGTATTCAAACAACTTCCCCTTTTCTTAGAGTGTTTTTATCATGTTTTGATCTCTATATAAAAACAAATAAAAATAAAAATAATAAAAAAGGGGCAAATTTTTCCTATCGATCAATGTTACAAACTTTGTTGAAGTTTTCAATCTTATTATATCTCCCAGTGAAGGGTGCCCCACTGCTGCCGTCTAACACTTTCTCAAGAAAAATTGCAATTTCAACTTTCCCCAAGAAGGAGACAAGGAGGATTTCATAATAGCGTATCTTTATCCTCTGCACTTTTTCAAGTGGAATACATCCCAGTTGCACGCTTTGAGGAGACGGGTTAAAAGACAAAAAACTCAACTCTGAACATAAACGGTGATTCACAAGCCTGTCCTGTGTATAAAACACAACTCATGTCCTTTTCCTTAGTCCTATAATCCTTTCCCTAATAATAACGACTGGGACATATGTGAGTACAGTGTAAAAGCAATCACACAAGTGAGAAAAAAAACTTTCTTCATTAGCCCTCATACATCTTGCGCAGCCCTGGGGTGATATAAGCCCTTTTATAAAATATGTACGTGCATCCGAACAATACGACAATGATAATAGTTTTGCACTTTCTACTTGTCCTTCTCTTTCCCTTGTTCTACTTGCACTATATGAAAAACTTTCTCTCATCTTTCACTTCACCACTTTTTATACTACTTTTCCAGCTTTGGCTAAAAACGCTAACCACTTTTTTCCCTATGAAGCGTTGTGAAATGTTAGAATGCATTGTTCCTTGCTCTGTACACAGTTGCCAAAGGAGGGCATGTTCATAGTGGTGAGTTATGGGAATGTTTCCACCGTTCTTTTAAACTACATGACCCGTATCATCCTTATCAAAATTCTAGGATAAGCTTAGTATATAATGTGGTGCTAAACTAAAAATACAATAGCTCTCTCATAAGAGAATTCAAAAAGTAGGCTTCCAATTATACAAACTTTTTCTCTCCATTTTCTTTGACACAGGATGCTAAATATAACTCTTTGTTTCTGTGATGGGAAACCACAAAAAAATGTATAAATGACTGAATGAATGCTCTACATTTCATACTTTTTTATTACTATTATAGAAGACTATATAATAGTCCGCATTCAACCATAGGCGGTATTGAGGACGAAGGACTTTTTTTTGCATAGACACACATATCATTTCACATCAAAAAGCACTATGTATACTGCCATAACGTTGATGTCTGAAAAACTCTTGGAAAAAACTGCCATCGCCTTAAAATGTAACCCTTGTCAAGTTCCGCCTCCCTTCCCGCCTTTCTTCCTTTCACTCTCGTTTTATTTCAAGAAAAAATGAAAGCAACTTCTTTTCCCCTTCCGTATCCATACATCATAAGAGACTATTAAAACTAAAAGGCCGAATTGTACAGATTCGTCTTGTCCACAGTTATATTTATATACATTCAACTTCACGTTCCCACTGCACTGCTGGTTTCCAAGTACAAAGGGAAAAGATACATTTCTCTGATTTAAGACCCTTTAAGAATATCCTTTTCTACTTTGTGGGTAAAAAAGCGAATGACAATAAATGTAATCCCCCTTGGAGGAATAAAGAAGCTTTCACTCTATCTGTCACAAATGGCCAGATATTCCTCGTTCCGACTTTCTTCTTGATAATGTTAGATATTACCTCACTCTCTCAGTGGAAAACTCTTGTCGTTTCCTTTTTGTAATACAATTGCCAAAAATCTACAAATGCATATATTACATTATGCAGGTATATACGAGCATTAAATATGAGTAAAATGAAACGCTCCAGTTCTCCCGATCTAGAAAACCTTTTGAAAACGACATGATCCTATTTTAATTGAATGGGGAAATATTACCTTCAAAGGGAACGAGAAGGGTGTGCTATTCATCTTAAAATATACTCTTTTAGGTCTTTAAAGGATGTGATAACTCTGAACACTGAACTAGTCGGCCTGTATTCACACTCTAAATTCTTTTTAAAATATACTTAAAACACAAAAGAATCTTTGAAACCTATAGTTATCAGCCTAATGTCTAGAAGACTCAAAGTTTTCAGGAAATAATACAGAAATAAAATAATATGTACATAGTAAATGAACCACACAAGCAGCAAAGCTCCAGAACGGATACTTTGGCTAACATATTCGTCCAGCTCTATTTTTCAAACGGAGGTTTGTAACATGAAACTAATACATGACATCAGCGTCACCAACAATTCTTTATTGTGTATTGTGTACCTATCTTTGATCCATTATGCGTAAAATGTGAAAAGCTTATGTATTTATGATGAATAACGATAAACTTATTTTATGTTCTAATGGAAACGAGAAAAAGGAGGGTCTGTAAAACGACAACATTACGTAAAAGCGTAAATGAAATAACATAGATTTTTTAAACTTTACTTGAAATACTATGCCTCTTAAATTAACTTTGTGGTTACAATAAGCCAGTTTAGCCAGCGATTCTTTTTATTGTTCTACCTCATAAAAGGTAAAAAGAGTTGAGAAACCCAAAAGATATAGTACGCTCGAAGGCTCCTTAGTACTACAAAGGAATATTTTCATTTTTCGGTTTGCCTGAAATTTACCATGCGAAGCGCATTTCTCGAAATCGAAATAGCTTAAAATACTCCGAAATTTTACATCATGAACTCAACGATCCGCGATGAAGCTATAAAACGCTGATAGCTTTCACTCAACGGTAAGAAACCCATACACGCGAGTACGCATAAAACTTGAGTTAGATAAAAGAAAAATATCAATTCGATTCATGATTCACCGGTGCAGTCCTCAACTGATCCGGTGAAATGTGGATCGCCAACTTATTCTACGCCTGAATATACGACAAAAACAAGGAAAACAAGGGAAAGTAGGTTATCTCTTTCTTTGAGCTTTTTACTCTTTGCTACTGTGCCTGCAGATAAAGGGAAAACAGAGCCTTCTCACCTGCTTCCCTCTTGACAAAGATTCACTTTCACATTTCCTTCCCTCGTTTTTTCACACTTTTCTTTCAAAGATTTATCTTCGCATTCGGCAAACAGAAGAATATAAAAGGAAAGATAGTGAAAGCGCTCAATTCTATTTGATTCTTTTCGGATTATGTGTATTCCTTGATATTTTGTGTAACTGTCAACAGTTTCAGTTTAAACCTTACTATACGACCATTTGACCGTCATGTTCCATATCAAATTGTACCTGGATTCCTTTCAGGCTTTCTATTTCTTTTTTAGTATACACCCACCCGCGTCGTCACCCATCACTAAGAGAGAAAAAACTCTGGCTAGGCGGCAGATCTCCATTTCATTGAGACTTGAAGTGTAAAAGCGATTTGTTATCGCAAACCTTGTTTGCCGTCTTTCATTGAGTAGACAAAAGGCAAAACCCAAAGAAAAACCCGAAGATAAGTGGAAATTCTTTATTTCTTTTTGTGGAAAGCAATTACGCTTTATCGGAAAACGTTACAATAGCACAGGTAGTAAACTAATAAAAGAGATTGATTTCAAACTAGCCTCGTTAAACCAGTAGTGAATTTCTAACCTTTTATGAAGACAACAGCTGGAACCTTTTAGGTTTAGTCTCCTTCAACCGAAAATATTTTACCTTACTCATAATTTATTTTATGTTGACAAAGCTGTACTTGATTTTCCCAGCTTAAAAACCCACACTTGCAAAAAAACTCCCACACGAAATCAATTTTCCCTGCGTAAAAATAATAAATATATAAAATCCTCCATTACCTTTATTTGTATTGGCATCTGAGTTGCTTGTATGGTGTGAAGTCCCATTTTGCGTCACTGCATTACTTAGCACAGCAGTAGCAGCTTCTTTGCTGACTCCGCATCCCATGGCGGCATTTGTTTTTCAACTTTTCTAGCACAGCGCATTAGACAACTACAGCCACAAATCTAAAGCAATTTAGAGTGTCGTTGGTCGTACTTTTTCGGATAGAATATTCTAGCGAAAACTGCTTTAATATTTGTGGAAGGAAAACGAGTAAAGAGTTGAGTTGACACTAGTGTCGTTTAAACTCAATAGCACCGTATATCGATCGCCAACTTTAGAAAGGATTTCTACAGAACAAAAATATTTGTTGAAAATGTTTTCTCGGCTTTCTTTCGTCGATCGGCTTAGATTACAAAATATGTCATAAGGCTATACATAACATATGTGATCATGTTAGAATACGGTAAAACATCAGTATTATATTATATCAAGTAAAATAGATTTCGCACTAATCTCCTTCTGATGACATCAACAAATTCTTCTTTAATGACTCCACGAGTAAAAAAACTTTGACGATAACCCTCTAGAAAAACCGTCTTTCCAAACAGGTAGGTACATCAAAACGAAGTTTTGCCTGGGATAATCGTCGAAAACAATGATAATGATCTGATTAGAAGATAGTTTAGCAGCTCTTCTGGATGATGATATCAGTAGGTATCTTCTTTCTTTATGGTTGCTTTGATGCCAGCGAAATTTCGTTGAATGTGATCTGATAAAAGCTTCCAGATAATTATCAGTCCTCCAATCACAATAAAGTTTCAGGTCCACGAAGTGAAAGTAGAATGCATTAGCAAAGTTTCTTATGGAAAGTTACGCAATGTTCTGACTCTGTATATAGACGCATTAAATATATAGTAAATCCTTCTTTTCCAGGAAGCACCCCAACATTTATTATGCATACAGGGAATTAACACTCAAGTTAAAGCTGTTATGCGGCTGACATTGAAGACAGACAAAGATTTTCGGGAAAATAGATAGACCCCTTATTCTCGTCCTCCTCTCGTAAGTGATGGAAACGGAAAGTCCGTGTTTTTCTTCTGCTTAGGTCTGTCACGGCCTTGTTTCATCGACTAGCTGATTTAGCCAAGTTACCAGTGTATTGTGGGAATAGATCCAAAAAACAATGAGTGGAAAGAGATATATTGCTTCTTTACTATTATCGTATGGATCCTCTGTATAAGGAGGAATGTTGGAGGTAATTAGCAATAAAAAACAGGCACGTCCACTAGTCCCAGGAACAATACAAGTCTTAGACAAAAGTTGTCTCCTCTTTGGAATATATCATTGGAATGAGTTTTGTAGTTTCTTACAATCAGGTTGTGTTTAAAGTCTGCTTGTGTCACTTCGAGTAAATACTTATTTACCTTTGCCTTTTGTACTTTCCAGAAAGAAATTAGTTTTGCAAGTAAAAGTATGGTAATCAGCCCCTAGCCCAGCTTTGAGTGGTTTTCTTGTATGAATTAACTTCTGCATAGGCCCTTATACTCTGTTTATTACATTCCAGACGCCAGATTCGTATAGTTGTTCTCAAAACGTGTTGGTGTACATGAGCATACACGCACTCTCTTCACTACTCTTTTCAAAATATCCTACAAGTTGATTAAAAATTCTTCATAAATATTTAACACCAAGCATCCAAGTTTTCCTTTCACTGTTTTGAATAATCTTGTATCTTAAACTTTGGGTTAACAAAGATTTCTCCCAACACAACTGTTCATATGCACACTGTCACTTGAACGCCCAACAGGGAACTAATGATGCAATTTGTTTTTACAGACACCAAAAAATAACAGCAGGGAAAGAACTTTCACCTGCAGTCAGTGGCCTTTTGGATATTAATGTCCATTTTCTCCATGAAAGTGCTACGTTACGCTATATACCTACAAGTGTGTTTTTTCAAAACTCGAAATATCCCATGAACATGCATGCATATGTATACTTGAGTAGTGTGCATATGCATATTAATGCGATTTTCCTTCGATAGTTTGATAGAATGTGTTTAACCATAAAAGGATGTAGGGATATATAAGTTACATGGTGATTGATTGTAATGGTACAAACATTACACTTCAATCTTCAGGTACAACACATTCTCATACTTTAAACAGTACTTTGTTACAACTAAATGGTGAGTTGTTCAAAAACTGGTATTAGTGCTTTCACTACATGTTTATTACTACAGAGAGTATATATATTATATGATATTAGACCCTACAAGTGAGAGTAATATATAAGGAAAGGCCGATTAAATGCAAAGGTACAAAAGATGGAGAGGAGTGGATGACCGCCACACCATAGTTCTGGACAAAATAGAAAATGAAAGCTTTTGCTAACTCAAGGAGCACATGTACAAGAAGCTATACCGTGGAATTACTAGTTTCTCAAATTGAACTTAAACTGGACGTGTGGGTGCACACATGCTTTTTACCCTCTACATAGTACTTTATATTATAACTAACTTCCGTGTGTGAAAATAATGAAGCTATTGAGTAATCGAGTGTGGAGCACACAACCTTATAGTTTGTAGTTTTATAGTGAAAAATTTTATGGGATAAAATATACCAGGGCGATGCGGCGGTTAACGACTTATACACGTTTTCTGGAGAATTTTATGAAATTGCGTTGTTGGCGGTTGAAGAACCGGTAGGGCATGGGCAGGGGAAATCTTGAATTTATTCACTTCTCGTTGTGAAAGCAATTGTAGCTTTTACAACTCCTGTGGGTTCCTGTCGTGCTGCTTCTACTATGCTGGTGTTCCAGGTCTTGTAATGGTGGTTGCTGTAGACAGAGAAAATCTTGTAAACCGATTAAAAACTGGAGAGGAATAGTATACTAAAAGTTACAAGGAACAAGGCGAAAATATGGCATTTTGATGATAATGGGTTTCACATAAATGATCCGATGTGAATGAACTTATAATGGCTTCCTGCAATGACGCTTTGAAAAAATTACTTAAATACAGTGGTCCCGTTCGGAAATAGGAAATGGATGAAAATTAGCTATCAGTTCCGCTTGCTTTACAAAAAACGTAATAAAATATTGGCAAATGTTCATTTAAGCTATATATATTTCCTTTTCTTTAATTCACCTGCACAAGACTGGCAATATTTCTGAGTATTTATTGACGAGAAATGTGTTCACCGCTGCGTATCAAGGACTTTCCATTGAGATACACATATTTTACAGAATATCCATTTTATTGTACGTCAACCGATATACTGCGAAACCAATAAATATTTTAATAAAATGGGCATACATAGGGCAAAGAGAAGCATAAACCATGAAACCCTTCTTAACTTTCTCATTGCACCTTTGTACCATTAAAAGTTTGCGATTCGGAACTCCACTTTTTTATGTACGAGTATTTATATAGAAATCAGTCAAACATACATACATTTATTACGCAGAAGGGTATACAGCGTACTGACGCAAGATAAAAAATGAGATAGGCACATTTGGAAGGAGGAGGACGGTTATTAATGTACGAACTATGGTGCACTGACCATTGGCTCACACCGAATGCAGTTAGATGACCGATAGACTAGCAAGACTTATTTGGATGTCGATGATGTCGTGGAATGGGTTTAATGGCCACAACAAGCAATGCCTTTTGGTTTTTACTTGCATTTCATTATTCAAGTGCTTCCCTAATATACTTCCTGCTTTTCATTTCAAGTATTTCTCACACGCTGTGTCCATTTACTTTCTCTTGGAAATGTTGACGTATATGGTAACTGGTAAAAAGCTAATGGGCATATAGTTAAAGGCATTATTATATGAATCTATAGGTATTTCTAATGCAGGGCAGGATATGTATGTGGACATGAAGTTCTGGGAAATTTCTTTGTCAGGTTTGCCTGTAGTCTATCGCTAAACTAATACACTCCAACTTGAACTTTTATTTTTTGCCAAAAAATTAATAATAATGAGCGTCCTGCTGGTTTTCTGCTCAGTCTTGATTGACGTGCATAAATATTTTTTTTACAATGTAGGGAGTCTAGGTAGTGGATTTCATAAAACATATAATTTTTGTTTACTGTCGGTATAATCGGTATAAAGTTTAATATGTATAATTCCGACGAGCACTATGCATGTTTATGTATATTATTTTGTCACAAATGTCCACGAATGCCCTTCCATCAATAAGGTGAACTCTTGATATGCATACAATATTTCTGCATGTTAATGCATATACCGCTCTAACATCAAGCATATGCTTATTATATCCTTACATATAAAAGGATATACTGGAAAGTTCATGTAGAAGCTTTCGAACTTCGGGCGAAAAGGGAGCAAATACCTGAGAAGTTGAAAGGCTAGTTTTAGCACGCAGAAAGCCTGAAATAGTATTTTAGATTCCAGATTCTTCGAGCCACTGGCTAATCCTAAAACATAGGGACGTAGAGTATGGTAAAAACAAAAAATGTGAGCATGTATGTTGCAGATTAACAAACCGGATGTATGAGCTTTGGTGACGATGACGTTGTCGAGGCATAAATGAGGGTTCTACAGATGGCAACTGTATACCTTAGTTCAAACGAGCCAACTTACCCGGACAGGTTGATTTCGTTTTCGTTATAATGTGAAAGCAGAACTGCTTTTCGATCGAACTGCAACAAGAAAATGCAAATAAATAACAAGCTTTTCGTTTCATACTTTAAATAAATGGTTAAAAGGCTTAACATAAATATAAGGTGACTACGGTCATAAGGACTGAACAAGGCGATTATGCAAATTTGCTTCAAATAGTACGTCATACAAGGTTCATTAGAGACGCAATAAACTGCTATTTTCAGGCATGATACTTCGCATTTCATACATCAATGTCAATGTAATTTATCTTAATATTACTACATGCTTTAATTTTACTAACGATTCGCAAGTGTTCCTAATTTTGCTGATTTCGTGCAACCTTGCATAAAGCATGCTTACGAACTGTTTAAATAACCCGTCTTCTAAACATCCATTGAATTTGAAATCTTGGAAAGAGTTGTATATTTAATTTTAAAATACTGTTAAGCATTGTTGAGGACGAACTAATCGGTAGTGCACGATAAAATAGGTTTTTATTACAAATGAACTTTATTTGTGACGATTTTGACTATGACACTATCACAGAAAACTGTATTGACTAAACAACTTTTGTTATTATTATGTAAAAAAATTGAGAAATAGTAGAAATACATACCATCAGTCTTCCTTTGTAAAAACTTCAACAGCATTTTCTTCCTAAACGTATATACAACACAAGAAATACAGGAAGGTAAACTTATTTGTAAATTGTTGATCCCATAAATTATGCACACTGATATGATTGCACTATGATGATGAGATGTTTCCAGAGTTCTGAAAGTACTGAGGTGATCCACGAATGGAAACTTGTGATACAATCACAGTCCAGCGGAGCAAAACCACAGTGATTTCCATCTAACCATGTGCTTTCACCCACTCCACAAAATATTATATTGGAGGGAAGAAATATGGAAAGATTTCGTACGGAAAACAAGCACAAGGTAAAAAACAACTTGGTAGGCTATCCCATAATAAATTGTGAGAAAGTAAGAAGGACACAACGTGCATGGAACAATGAAACAACTGGTGAAAATATGCACGTACCTGGTAATGCGGAGGAGGTAAGGTAAAATGCTTTACATTTTCAAAGGAAGAAGAAAAGCGATATACTTTATATGAATTTGTTTTCAGGCCATTTTTATCATACATGCACAAATCCATGCATACATTATCATTTAAGTATTAATAGCATTATTCGATGGGACTGTATATCAGCATATAAATATAAAAGTTTGCATTTCGTGTAGATACGCAAAATAGCCTTCTTTGTTACAACATGTAAAACTTTAGGAGAATGTCATGTCACACTTTTTCCTAACTTTAGTAATGTATGTGCTAGTGTTTGATACTGTGCATTTATAGTGGTTGGCAGTTAGTGCTGTGTGTATACAAGTTAGTTTTTGCTAGTCTATTGCTGTCAGTTCAGTTATTGTAAGGCTATGATTATCATCAAGTCCATTATCATTGGACATGGAAGAGAGAAAAGCTCCGGTAAATAGAAAGTTGTTGTGAAGTAAAAGGTTCTGGGAAAAATGGCTCGCTTGCATGAATTTCCTATATGGTGAACATTTTTATCATTAAATACATTATATTATATACTTATATGCAGAACAAATGTGCACTGTTGCTGATACTACGAGTATCTGGAGTGGGTACCACTGTCGAGAATAGTGAGACACCCATCAACTACGCTATGTTTGCGGCACTAATATAATCGCACACCTCCAAATACTTGCGAAGTTGTAGAATTGGAAGATATTTGCAATAACAGCAGTTACACGATAGACTGCTTGACTGAAAACGTTGAGTATATAAGCCATTTTTCTCCATTTAGTTGCAAAAGTAAGAAATGTGGATCAGGTAAAGGGAAAGAACTTTATGGCCATGAACACGTGGCGTGAAAGAGGAAACAAACATTAATGCTTGACAGTGTGGGTGTGGGACGGTCTACTACGAGCCAAGCAGCACCAGCCGAACAGACTTCACTTTCTAGATTTTTTCTTTTTCCTGTGTGAGAACATCAATCAGGTAGACATTTCGCATGAAACTTTACTCGGCAGAGTAATTGTGAATAATTTGAGCAGGTATATATGGATAGAGATTATACGACTTGAAAGGTGAAAAATTTTCCTTGATAATGTTGAAAGTTGAGTTTAGTACTACTTGAAGTAATGCTCTTTGCTGGAAAAATGACGATGTTCTGTGTTCATTTGTCATTTTGTGAGGAACTTTTTCAGAACTCATTTCACCCATTATATATTTTTAGAAGAAGTTGATAAAAAGAGAAATTACTCGATTAACAGATTTAAGGACTTTATTGTCCAGTTTTATTTAAGGCCCCCTTGTTTGAAATAGGTAGGTTTGATCTTTATGGAAAAATCCCTGCGAGAAGACTAAAAATTCAGTGCTTAATCTGTCAATCAATTATTATTAAATTGTGACATAAACTAACACGGTATTTTATGCGTACGAAATTAGGTTTGCAACAAGTCTACTTCCACTGACCTTGCCAACTTACCTGCAATGCCTTCATATGTCATTTGTCTTCGTCCTGAATGTCAGCATGTGTCACGCAAGTTTATTGGAACATTTCCATTTATCACTATTAAAAAATAAACATTTCAGTGATAATGAAGGACAAGCAGCAACACTATACGCGTATTTTGAGCACCTAGTTTTGGAACTGCAAAATGGCAGTAATATGTTCAACAAAACATAAATTGTATAAAAAAACAAATAAAGTAAAACAAATTATTTGTCTGGTAAAAATTGTATTTTTTTCTCTGAATTTTATTCCGTTTTTTCAGCCAAAAGTTATCAAACGATGCAAGAGAGTATTTTCACGCATACAAAAAGTCTCGGACTGTCACTACTAGTAAATTCTTATAGATACGAATCTCCAAAATGCTTTCGTCGCTAAACCAAATATATTTCTATTCATACACTATCCTACCCAAATAATTTTCATTAGAAATTAGAATTATTATCCCCTCCTGGTAAACCTGGAATTGAGAGAGCCGTTATTACCTATCTGTTAATATGCACTACTGGCGGGCGCTTGGTGTCCCTGAAAGCCTGTCTCCACAATGCAGAATGCTAAAATGACATGAACATGCGTTCAAGGCTTCACATGAAACGAGCACAAACGGGATTCAGGTTCCGGTTCCTTCCAATATACATATTTTATACTGCTTAATGATTTTATCGAATCCACCATATTCTACCAAATCAAGACAGATACTAATGCTGCTTGCACATTCTCAAGGTTTGTATAATATCCATTTATTAGGTTCGACACGAGCCCATGAGCTTACTGTCTCCTGTTTGTATGTATGAGAAATTGAGAATGCAAATCCAGTAAAGTCGTGATTGAGGGTTTCCTAATAAATTCATTCAACGACATGAAGCTCTACGATTATGTTGGTGGAGGAATTATACGAATTATAAAATCAATAAAATTAAAGGGCTAGAATGGAAATCAAAATCAATAACATTAGAAAGTTATTGTTGACGATTTATATACCATACCATACCATATACCATAAGTCATGATATGAAATTCCTTAGAATATGATAAGACAGCAGAGTTTTTAGGAAGTGTAATAATAATGTAATAAGTCCCCACGAAGACCTTATTTTCTTATACATATTAACCATTCCATTTCTTATACCATTTTATGAACAGGACACAACGGTACTTTGCTAAGTGCTAGTACTAATCGACTTATGTAAGTAACGATGCACATGCATGAACATGATTACCAGTTCTCCAAATTAGAACATACATTCGTCAGATAATAGGTTTCGACATTTATTACGCTTATTGTACTTGTGAAGTATGTTTTAGAGTTAGATAGGTAATAACAAAATTATTTGGATTTGGGAGCAAAAAATTTGAACAAAGAATGCGAACCGGCAGCCGCTTTTTGAAATTCCTTTTCTCGAGCTGTCGTTTTAGTATTCTGTGTAATTTCAAAAAATTCAGTATAAAACCAAATCAGAGTACATAACGGAATTAATATGAAGTTTCGATAAGTGGAAAATAATTACTTTATTTGTTGCTGGTGTGTTGGAATTTGAAGCTGATCCATAATCCTCCAAGGGCACAATGGTATCACAGTCAGATGCTTTGTGTTTCTTACTGCTGTTCTCATTTTCATTTTCAAGAACCCCTTTTCTTTTCATTCCAGACTTTTCTGCCATCACTGGGAGTCCCAACTTTTCTAATAACTTTCTTTTAAGACTATCCTGGATGTATTCACCAACGATGTCGCAAGCATACCGGAGGCAGTCCTCTTTACTGTTTATAAGTAGAAACGCTTATCAGTTAAATTCTTTTAAATTGCATACATGAATTATTGGTATACATAGATGTTGAAATCGTTTTTTATATTTCATAACAAATAGAAAGTTTTTACGACAAATACCTCACAACATCATCAGAGCTCTGTACAAAATTTGAAGATACTGAGGATTCCGAGCAAGATATACCTTTCTGTGAAAGTAACTTTGCAACTTTCTCTGCCTTTTTCGACAGCCATCTTAATGAAGTTTCTTCCGAATAAACGAAGGCAACGATATCCTCAAACACTGATAAGTAAAAGTGAACGTAAGTTATGCCATTAATTAATGGTAATGAAATTTAACCAGAAATTGCAAAACGCAAGTTATTTTGTTTGGCACCTTTCTTAGTAGCCACATTTGTCAATTGATTGAGGGTCAAACATTTCCCAAACAGGTCGGCAACTTGTCGTGGAAGAGAGCTTTCGCACAAGTGATCTACAATAGGCTTGGCTTTATCAGACTTCAAAATATAATACTTAAATTAAGCCGACTAGTTCATCATTATTAAAAATCGCCAATTGCTTGTAAAAATAAAATTGTGAGCATACCATACTCAGACAAGGCAAAACTAGGAACAAAGGATCAACTGGAGTGCAAACGTATAAGTTTCCATCCGATATTACATCGTTGTCGACAAACCAGCTTCTGCAAAAATTTCAAAAAATGCAAGTACGTTGAACATCTTTCGCATCAAATTCAAATATGACATAATCTCAGTCAACAAACGTAAAATTTAAACCTTGTGTCTTGCTGCATTGTTAAGACTTCGTATGTTAGGTTCTGAGTTAAGCCTTTATCACCTCCTGTTTCACGGGTATTCAGAAGAAACAAAGACATTACACCTGTACGAGGATGTGGCATACGAAACTCTTGAATACTTTCCCAACCGAAAGTTCTAATCTCTAAAAAAAGTTAATAAATAGATTTTACTTTTACTGCAAACAGGTTAATTAAAACAAAATGAGATATAATAGGATCGGAGTGGTTAACGTTAACGATTAAAACTAGGTTGTTGATGAATGTTTTTTAAAGTTGTTTCATAACTCAAGCTTTCACACTTAATATTTACTGCATGTATATAACCAGAACAAATCCGAGATTCTCTGGGGAATACTTAAGCAAGTGGGAAGGCTGCACGAGGAAACTATATTGATTTCCATTGCAAATGTAGTAAAACTGGACTGCGGATCTGTATCTCATCTACATATAAGGACGAGTGCATAACCCGAAGGATAAAGACAGCCTTATAGTACAGTACTCCAGTAACTCCAGAGTCAAAACTCAAAATATTTATCCCCATGCGATCTTATCAATTGAATTGTGTTACGAATGAAATTATAAATCAAACGGTTCCTGCACATTCTCATCGAAAGTACTAAGTACATAAAATCTTGGTACGAAATTTTTATTTATAGGAACAAATATTTTTGTGTATATAGGAGTATTAATAATATACACCATCCTTCTAATTATCAGTTTTTATTTTAATTTCCAAAACTATGACAGTTGCCGAGGACGAATCTTTTCGTCTATATTCAGTGCTCCCATTTCTGGAGTGAATGTGGTAGTTCACTGTAAATCTGTAATTAATATGCTTCTCCTCATTCCATCCTCAGCTGCACTTCCTAACAGACTTAAATGGCTCAAATGATGACGGTTTCTTTTGTTATTTTCATAATCACGTTTCCACAAGGCTTCAAAATCAGAATCGGAATCATCAGGTCGATGCTCTCCATGAACACAGGTTGCCAGACCCTTTAGTGTATTTGTGTTAGAATCTACGATTTCCGTACCATTAGTACCATGCCACCCTGCACGATACGGACATTGAATCACGTGGTCAGATTCCACATGTGCAATAACACTGTCATCCTCTCGGGTGTAAAAGTTGTTAAAGTTGCTCACAATTACGGGAACAGGCTTAAAATGAAACGCTCACATTGTAAATTTAGAATCGGGGGAACATTTAATCGATAAACGGTTTCTAACTAACCAAAGCGAGTGTGAGTACTCCTGCAATAGCACATAATGCTCCTACTACTTTCCCCAACACGGCTAGTGTAGTTAACGAAGAAATTATTTAAATTCCCGGTTACGCAAAAATATATGCGTTAGTATTATGCTTACTCTGAGGGACGTCATCCCCGTAGCCGCAGGTTGTCTGTGATTTTAAAAATACCTTAATTACTCTACATACAAGGGAAATTATTTTATTTAGAGAAGATCAAACAGTAAGTACCATTGTAATTATACTCCACCAGAAGGCGCTTATAATTGATTTAAAGTGTGTTTGAGGGTGCTGTAATTCCACAAAGTACACAGCACTCGAAAATAAGATGACACCAATACCCAGGAAAAACATTAACAACCCCAATTCCCTGATGGACGCTTTTAAAGTCTTCCCCAGAACTTTTAGACCTCGATTATGACGACTTAACTTCAAGATTCTGAAAACTCGCACCAGTCGTACAAGTCTGAATATAGTTAAAGAAGTTTTTTTACTGGAGGCGGCCCGCTCTTGTGTCATAAATATTGTAAGAAAATATGGGACAATCGCAACAAAATCAATTAAATTTGAGATCGATATGAAGAATTCAGCCTTTCCTGGAGACGCAAGTGCTCTTAACACAAACTCAAACACGAACCAACACATGCATACAGTTTCCGTAATAAAGAAGGGATCGTGAAAGAGGGGATAACTGCTTATGAGAAGATCTAAGTTTTCGGAATCGTTATCACTCAGTTGAAATCCATCCACAGTTTCCAGACAAAATAAGAAAATTGATAATACTACCACCAAAATGGACATCACAGCAACAACTTTCTGAGCAAGACGTGATGAATCTCCTAATACTGTGTTGGGATATTGCAGAAGAGTTCTTCGCTGTGTCTGGTACACCTTTCCGGAAACATTGATCATAACAGCTTGACATAAGGAATGATTGTGTAAAACAGGCTTAGGCGAAGCCATGGCCAGTTTTAACAATTTCCGTCGCTTCTTAAACGCATGTCTTCTATCCATTGTCACATTGTCGGGATCTTTACGACGAATGTCGCGGATAGCTTGAGGCTGCCATGTACTGAAGTTAAACCATTCCGGTCTATACGAAGGAATCAAAAATGATTCGATGAAGACACTCCAAAGAATGTGGGGCACGCTTTTGTAAAAACTTATGGATGCTGTCACAATCTGTGATGGTCGGAGCTGTTTAAACAGCTTATCATATTCAAAGTGACTTCGTTCAGATATGGTGAATTCCCTGCTAGGGCCAGCTCGATTTACCTCCTCCAACTTACTACTCTGACCTCGTTTAGTTTCGCCCATAGTTCAAAATTTGTCCTTAATAAAATCCAAAACATGCGGGGAGTTCCAGTTTGCGCAATAAATCGCCAAAGCAAGCCGAAACTTGCAACTGGACAGAGACAATGAAATCCAGCAATCAGATCGGAGTAATTTGGTATATTTTATATACTCTTATTAGAGCGGATACAAATTGAAGTTAAAATAAAATAAAAACTCTAAAGTATAATTTGAATCAGTTAAAAGGCTGTTTCCAGGTGCTTTTATACCAAGATGAGTACTTGCTTGGTTCTAAGATTAGTAGGATTTGACTCTGCACCAATGACCAATGAGGCATATACCTGATTATGCGGACAAGCGACAATAATAACAAGTAATTAATGAATCCATACCTCGAGGAGCTAACAACACTTTCCTCACAGCCGAGGTAGAGGTAGGAACTCCAGGAAGTGTTTCTCCGGGATCAGTTTCATCTTCTTTTTCATTATCGGAACCGTCTTCAACATCAACGACGTCATCCACGCTGTCCTCTTTCTTCGCCGCTTTCTTTCCGTCTTTTTTACCCCCTCCGGAAGGCTCTTTGGTCTTTGTTGATTTCGCTCTAGGCATCGTAGTTTAAAGTTGTGGTTGTCACTTCTTACACAGGTTTAGTGCTTATCAATACGGATGTTATAATTATTATTATCAATCACAGCACACAGTGCCACAATTAGTGGATCAATTAGTCGTTAGTTAGTAAAATTAAAACAACTGATGACTGACAACGATTAACGAATAAATATCTACGAAAGTACGAAGACGAGTACCTTGCTAATGTACAAGTGGTATGAATGAAATCGATTACTTATAAATTATTTTTAAAAAAAACAAAATACACTAATTAACACAAATTAACACAATTGTTTAAGGGAACAATGACATGCTATTTAAAATTATAAATATAAACTTTATCTGTCCACTTTGAAAGGAAGCAGAAAAACACATTGTTTGTGTGCTTTTGTGTTTGTGAAGCATTTGCATCCAAACACAAAAAGCATTTTGGCTCTTTCCCACTTTGTTTCCCGCAAGAAAACAGGTAAACTTTACGTAAATAAGATCACATGTTTCGACGTCCAGATCACATACACACTTTTTAAACCTTTGTTTTGTGTTTTTACTTGACTTAAATTTTGCACTATGTTGGAATTAGGAAAAGAATGTGGATTGAATGGACCATCGATCGAATCTAGAGATTTGTGAAATATTGTTGTATTTGATTTATTTTAACAAAGTTTTCAACATGAATAATTCCATGTGATTGCAGCAATTAAATTTTCGTATTGTGATTGGTGCAATACAATTTAAGTGCACTAATAGTATGGTTATAAGTTATGAAGTTTCTTGTAATCAGTTAGTTTATTAAAATTTGCTCCAGATGTAACGTAATGTTGAAGGTTAAAGGAAGGTATTTGTTTCGTTAAATTTCTTTGTTTTTGCCATTTGTGGCGACATCACGGTGATAGTACATGCCAGCAGAAATGGAGGGTTCGCCTATTCAAACGCAGTATTTTCAGTATTTACAACAATCAGCAGATCCAAAAGGTGCAGCAATGGCGAATGCTGACGATGAGGATAAGGAATTGTCACAAATTTGCTTAGACGATGCGGTGATCCTGGATTCTGTCCTTCCGTTACCTATGGTTGACACGGAAAATGGTCAAGTCATTCTGGGAGGAATTTTAGATCGTGATACGACGATGTTTGATACGGTTCAACTGGCTGCATTTGTGATTGAGCAACCTGCATTCAACTCTGGGGATGTTTTAACATCTGAAACTCAGTATATCGTCGATCCCAATTGCCACGTATGACACTTGTCACTTGTATTTGCTTTAGTTATATATATAGGCATAATGTTGGATTTGTTTGTTATTAGCTTATATGTGAATATATGCAAATTGATGTTCAAAGTCGCATGTGTGTTTTAGGATGTGAAAATGACGTTTTCGACTTCAGCACTGGGATCGTCAACGCCATACAATTCTGCTCACCTTGTGGCCAATCTGAACCAAGAGCTAACGGAAATTAGGGGAAGTGTCGGCGACTCAACATTATTTCTTAAAAATACTGACCAGGAAAAAACTTTAGGAAGGAATAATAATGCAAATAGAAATTTTGAAAACTCAGGGATGGTCACATCAGGATTTTCACTGTTACAGACACATATTCTGAATGATGCGTCATTTGCTGAAGGAACTATTCAGCCTTTAACTTCGGTATGTCAATCAGAAGGACCTTCATCACTAAGCAATGAAGTATCGTTTCTGAATTTAACTTCCTCTAATGAGTTCAAGAATGGCTATGGACCGGACTCCAGAATGAGCAGTCAAGCAATTGAACCACCAATAGGAAAAGGTCCGTTTCGGTGTCCCATATGCGGCAAGTCGTTTCCTAAGTGGCCGTGGTACAAAAGACACAGACAAGAACACTTGGATGATAAGGCTCATCCATGTAAAATTTGCCCAGAATCATTTAATTTTGAAGCGAACTTGAAATTACACATGATATTGCACGAAGCGGAGACCTCTGGCTGTATGCAATGTCAAGTCTGTCCTGCTAAATTTTCTAGATTAGCCAGTTTAAAAAGCCATTTGCGAGTCCACGAGAAAGAAGAAATGATAGTATGCCAGGAATGTGGAGATGAGTTTCCTACGGTGGCCCGTTTAAAATTTCATTTAGGTATTACCAAATTGTAAAAAAGTTTTCGTTAATTAGTTGTTAAAATAACATCATATTTATGCTTAGCACTTGCCATTATAGATCCTTTAATTATATGCATGACTGTTTTTCCTTTCAGAAGCGCATAAAACGCGAACACAAATGATTCACAGATGCAAATTCTGCAATAAATGTTTCAATCAAGTTGCATTATTTAAAGAGCATTCCAAGGAGCACGCGAGTGTAAGACAACAGCTAAAGGCTTTGAATTCTAGGAGAAAAAAATCGAGATTTAAGTACTCCTCAAACAGTTCAGTCGCTAATGCGAACGTAAAAAGCAATTCTCCACTAGCAATATCGCGATTGGAAAAGAAGAAGAAACGACTTTGTTCTGTATGTGGTAAACGATTTCAAAAGCCCTCACAGTTGATTAGGCATGTAAGGATCCACACTGGAGAAAAGCCATTTAAGGTAATTTATGCTTTAAGATATCAAGGTACGTTTACTTTTAAAGTTCTTGGTATATAGTAAAAAAAAATATTAATTTTTTTGTGTGCGTTTCATAGTGTTCTCAATGCGACAAATCATTTAATCAAAAAGGAACTCTCGAGTCTCATATTTTATCGATGCACGACAAAGTAAGACCATTTGTATGCAGTCTATGTAATTGCACGTTTTCTCAAAGAGGAAATTTAAGAGCGCATGTAAAGAAAGTCCACGTGCCACCTGGAGAAAACGAAAAAGCTTTCAATTGTGAAGAATGCACGTGCGTTTTTCGAAGACTCGCAACCTTAAATAATCACATAGCTAAAGTGCATACGGTATGTATTTGATTTAATTAAGTATAGTTGAATTATGAATTCGATTTTTATGACTATATTTCTATTCGTATTTTTAGATAAATATCAATTCTGGAATGTCATCTGCCGATGTAGTAAGTAGTGTTTCAGCGAACGAAATTGTCTGCAATATAGACTTGGATATCAACCCCTCTCATCAGCAAGATCAAAATCCAACGCTAAAGTCATCATCTATACCAATAGTGGGCGGAATGTCAAATACCAATACAAACATTGCACCCCCTACGACTACATCTGCTTCTTGTGTTTATCTTGAGAGTGGAACAACTAGTGAAGTCAACTTTGCTGTCGATGAAGTAGGAGGAGTGACGTCAAGGCGGTGTTTGGTAAAAGTCAAGAAAGTTTGTCAGGAAAAATGGCACATGTGTACCTATTGTTCTAAGGCATTTAAAAAACCAAGTGATTTAATTCGGCATGTTCGAACTCATACCATGGAAAGACCCTACAAGTGTGGCCAGTGCTTTAAAGCTTTCGCTGTAAAATCTACTCTTAACACTCATCTTCAAACTCATTCTTCTGAGAAAAAGTGGAAGTGTAGGTACTGTCTCAAAGCCTTCTCTGTTTTGGCGTCCCTTCGTACGCATGAACGACTTCACAGCATGAACAAACCATTTAAGTGCACTCATGAAGGATGTGGGAAAACTTTCAAAACTAGTTCACAGCGTCGGTCTCACATGAAAGTGCATAACAGAAGTACGCAAGGGTTAACGGGTAAACGAAAACTACTAAGGATCGGAGATGTTAGCAAGAAAATAGATTTACCAGATGCCTTAAAAATGACACCAAATGGCCTTGTACCAGTTCCAACTAGATGTGCGTTGTCATCTACCACAAGAAATCCAAACGATGCTAAATGTAGACCATACCGTTGTACTCATTGTCCTTCGGCGTTCAAAAAGTCGTCTCATCTGAAGCAGCATATTTTAACGCACACTGGTGAAAAGCCTTTCCAGTGCTTTCAATGCAATAGACGTTTTGTTTCAAGTGGAGTTTTAAAAAATCACATAAAAACTCATCAAGGTATTAGACCACACAAATGTGAAATATGTGAGATCTCATTTACAACCAGTGGAAGTTTGAAAAGACATACAGCTACACATTCTAATAGTCGTCCATATCTGTGCCCCTTTTGTAAAAAATCATTCAAAACAAATGTTTCTTGCAGAAAACATATTAAAATTCACTGTAGAGGTGATGTTATTTCGTTAAACGAAAATGAATCCACAAGTAGTGTTTGCAAAACGTCTGAAAGTAAAGAACCGGGTTTTAGCGTTACTAACGTGAATCCAGCATCAACGAATATTACTTCAGTGCCTCAAAATGCACCTATTACTATTCAAGTCACTACATCAAATCTTCAAAGTTCCATGTCGTCTGTGCCACCAGTTGCAGTTACCGTCAGTAAAATTCCTGCTCCGAAAAAAATTGAAAGTAAGCGTTTGTATAGTATATGCCTGAACATAAATAATGGTCAATATTATTATTTTTCCAGCAGTTGACATTTTCACTATGCTCTATAAAGTACCACATACCTACCACATACATAAATGGTTATTATCTTTTTATCTTTCAGGTGAATTTGACATAAAAAAGGATGAGGATTGTGTTACGAATATACTGAACGATGGCGAATATCCCTTACTAAATACCAATCGTTCTGAAACTCGTCCAATCACCAGCACTACATTGTCTCAGCCGTTCCAAAGAGCACCTGCGGTGGACATCCTTCCAACAAGTTTGTACGCAACTGTTGGCTCGTCATACCAAACAGAACTGTACATTCCTCTTCAACATATTGAAAACAACCAACCGTTTCCGATAAATTCTTTACCAGCTCCAACGCAGCCTCAGGTTCTTGGACCAAATAACCCAACAATTATTGAGGTAAATACCGATTAAGATTAGATATTCAGTGGGTTTCTTGTTTTTATTGGTTCAATTAAGTCTGAACAAATTGTAAGTAAGCGATTTACCTATCATGATCCACCTATTTATATTTACTAGATTAACAGCAGCCAGAATAAATCAGGAAGGACGGGGAATTCCGTAAATAAAGTGGCAGTTACGAAATTATGTTCTGTTCCTGATTCAGAAACGTTCATTCCAGTTACCTCAGATGCTAACCCCTTGAAGCCGATCGACAAGACCTTAAAGTACTCCCAGACACCCAAACAACAATCAGTGGGACTAAAATTCATGTCGGCTTTACGTCAGAAATGTGATGACAAAGTGACTGACAGGAAGACGTTGAAATTTGTTCATGACCAACCAACGCAAGTTTCACTTAGTGGAAGGTTTGTTCAAAAACATCAGAAATGTGTAGCAGTTGACGGTACGGAAAAGCCTGGAAATACATCTCAGACCAAAACAATAAAAATAAATCAGTGCTCAACATGTAGCAAAACTTTCAAAAAATACTCTGATTTAGTCCGCCATATTCGAATTCACACCGGGGAAAAACCTTTCAGGTAAAGTATTCAGTAACCGTTAACTAAGTTTAGAACGCTATTGTATTTGATTTGTGTTTTATTTGGTTGTATACGAAACTTATTTTCTCTTATTTTTCAGATGTCATATATGTAGTAAGTCCTTTCGCGTGAAATCTACACGAGACACGCATTTACGAACTCACGATGGTGGAAAACCTGTGTGCTGCGACATTTGTCACAACAAGTTCGCTACATTAAGCTCGTTGAAGGTACACATGAGATTACACACTGGTATGAAGCCGTACCTTTGTAGCCAATGTGATCGTCAGTTTCGAACAACTGGTCATTTACAGGCCCACATGAAGTCTCACTCCAAATCCAAGAAACACAACGTTCATTTACAAAGTAAAGCTTTCAGGAATTCCGTCGTCGTTTTTGGGACAGCCAAAGAGCCTGTCCTTAGTGATCATGGCATTCAGAATCATGTCTTCGTTAAAAATGAAATTCCATCAACTCTGCTGTCGAATACTGTTCATGTACCAGTTCCTGATTCAGTTTCTCAATCTCAAATTGACCAAACTCCCAGTGACAGCTCATCTGATTGTATACAGCTTCTTGGAAATCTACAAATGTCACTAGATAGTCTCCAAAATATTCAGATATCCGGACTAGACCTAAATACATTACAAACTGACGATCTTTTACAAAGTTTTATTTTAATCACTCCACAAATGCAAAATGTATCCGGGACTAACATTTTAGATCTAAATCAAAGTAATCTAATTAGCGTGGCAAGTACAGAACTTCCGTTTAGCCTATCGCAGATCTCTAATGACCCTATCCTATCAGCGCAGGAATCAACTGTGGAATACATTATACCGGAAAAAGATGGAGTAAGTGGAGTGGAGTGTAGGGATGTAAATTCAATGGCCTTGACGGAAAACAAAAAAACACATCATAACTCCATCGGAGATAGTGATCCGTTTCTTACGGTTGCTTCCAATCATTCGTTATCTGCCTTTGGTAGTAGCCAGCATCAGCCGTTAAATAGTTCATCAATCCAGCTGGACTTCCATGAGTTGCAAGCATCTACAACGGAAGATAGTACAGTTAATGCTAAGCAGTGTCCAGATTGTGGAAGAATATTTTTGAAACCTAGTCAAATGTTACGTCATAGAAGAATACACACGGGAGAGAAGCCTCATATCTGTGAAATTTGCAAAAGTACGTTCTCACAGAAGAGCTCTTTAGATACCCATATTATGTTCACGCATAGCAATATCAGGCCGTGGGCATGTTCACAATGTCAGTTTAAAACTGCTCAAAAAGCAGCGTTGAAAAAGCATTTCATTAGAGCACATCCTCAGTTAAACTGGAGTGAAGTGTCCGGGAAATTTTCACAATCTGTGAACGGTTCTGCTGTACCCGAGTCTACAACTCCAAACCATTCAATTCCTATAACCACGACGCAAATAAATATCACTACTGGAACACGAGTTTTCTAGTACATATAAGTATTTTTTAAATTTATATCAATTATTTGAAGCTCTGTTCGTGCGTTTAATTCTAAATCCAAGCACTTCTCTAAACTCATCATATATATATCTAATACCTATCTATGCATTTTACATGTTGTATTCATATAAATGTATTTTTGTAATTTACGTTCAAGGAAGTTTTAAAAGCAATAAACGATCGTGTCTGAGAATCAGGTGATTTTACTGTAAATGCTACTCGATGGTATTTAAGAATTATTATTATAGCGTTTTGATTGGATTACAATTACAAGATATTTTTCTTCAAGAACTTGGCTTACTATATGCGCAATGAAGAAACATGTATGAAAAATTGAGCAGTCGTTTCATTTATGTCTATTCGTGCAAAAACTTGGTAATCCACTTAAGTTTATCTCATTTCAGAAATCAGAATTTCCACACACCGTAGACTTTTACTTGCAAATTTTATTTCATTGCAATTCACCCAGTGGCCTTTGTTACCTTGAATTTCACCTGTAACTGGCAAAACAAAAGATATTTTCCTCATTCCAATGTTCAGAAACAAACGCATTTTTGAACGTAATTTGAGAAAAAAATTAGCAAAAATAGGAATGCGGTCCGGCTATTTTGCCGAGGCTGGTGGAAGGAGGATGCTCTCCGGTACAGTCTCCTTACTGCAATGGACGCGGAGATTTTTAGCTGCTCGGTTACCCGCCTCGCTCGGTTCATCTCTCCTTAGCTAACCTGGACACTGAAGCCTCCGCCTCTGAGCCCATATTGACGCCCAGCTTAAGTGAGATACCAGATCAACGCAGTCACCCCAATCACCAGAACTCCCCAGCTCAAACCATCCACGCATTCCGACCTGCCGAGAAGCTGGCATTACAGGAGTACGCCACGACTCCCAGTCGAAAATTGATGGCTAAAATATCGTATTTGTGTTGCAAGTCTCCTTTTCGATTCACGGTGGGTGCAACTCTATTTTTGCTTGAATTGTGGCATCCTTTCATATCATTTCAGACAGACATCTAGCTACATCTAACATATAGCAACTACCTTGCTTTAAAGTTCAACTTGAGCATGCATATGCCTGAGTGCAGTATACGCTTGTTATGTACAAATGAAGTAGTGCATAAATACACAGATGATGGTGAAGTAGTGTGTGGAGTGTACTAACGTCCGCGTACGGCAAATGCGAACATTGCAAAATAGCAAGGTAACAAGGCCTAGGCTATATACACTATACAAATATACACAACCCTTCCTGTCCCTTGTCATTTTACACAAACCTTCATGAAATGAAACAAAGTACACAACGCACTAACACACGATTATGCCAAGAATATGTACAATTTACCGTCCTATGAGCAATTACTTAATTGTCAATTGCAATTGTAAGTGCTCAGTGCACTGCTCTTGAAGGATTGATCGATCAGGAACCAGTAACAGAACATGTAAACTCATATTTCGTATATATAGTTAAATTATTATGACTTCATCTTCATGATAAAGACCGCTTTGTTAAATTTACGTACAATTTATCTTTGCTAATTTGCTTAACGTTATGCTGGTTGGTTATTAATACTATCAAATTTTTAAATTTACATTTGTTTAAGTAATACTATACTAATACGACTGAATCGTTTGCTAGGATTTTTATTACATCTTTAGAAACCTGTCAAAGTGTCAACTCTTCTACTATCTAGACCTCACTCTCACTCATGACGTCACGATCAGAGAGGAATTTTGATGAGATGACTGCGGTGTAGACCTGAAGGTGAATAATCGCTATAAATCCTCAAACAATTATTTGATCGATAATCTCTCAACGCAACGCAACGATCGATCTGTTCTGTTAGATGAGAAGACGACTCGACTGCACAACCTAAACCTAATATGTGTGGCAAAGCAACAAAAAGCCTGAACAAGCTTAAGATTAAAGTAGGCGTGATTATTATATGATAGATCTAACACTGAATACAGAAACAATTATGTTGCTTACTTATGAGATGAGTATTAGACGTGCACACTACACTAGTGCACAGGTAGAGGGGCATACTTATTTAGCTTGTGTGCTTTAGTACACTATAGCTATATAAAATGCTACCGGGCCCCGTGTAC